>JAPEVF010000349.1:0-46370 GCA_029747585.1 Pleurotus djamor | reverse complement strand
ACCGCGAGGCTGGCAAAGGCATGGCGAGGCCCCACCGGACCATATCATCAGGATGCGCATTGGCTTGCAGCAGCAAAACTTCGCCGATTTGGAGAGACAGCTATATGAAATCAGTGACCCTAACCATGAGCGCTACGGGCAACACATGTCCAAGGAGGAGGTTGACGCACTGGTGGCTCCTCATCCCGATACTCTTGCCAAGGTCGACGAATGGCTTGCTTCTCATGGTTTCTCTGAATCCGACATTGAACGCTCCTCAGCGAAGGACTGGGTGACGATCAGAATCCCCGTTAGCGTCGCTGAGAAGATGCTTGATACCGTGAGTGTAACGACCACGAAAGGAAATTAATCTTCCTGATGTATGAACTTCAGAAATATTCAATGTGGAAGCATAACGATGGTGATTACCTTATTCGAACAACCAGCTACAGTCTCCCGGAAGACCTCCATGACCATATTGATGTGATTCAACCCACGACAATGTTCGGGAGGTTCAAGGGCCAGAAGTCGACAATCCACTTCTTGGAACCAGAAGAGGAACAGGCCGCCACCCCGAAGGTGGCCTTAGCCGCGCAAAGCGAGACCAACACGGCAACGCCTGTGGTCGATGCGAGTTGCAACACTACCATCACCGTCACATGCCTGAAGCAACTCTACAACGCCGTCGACTTCGTCCCAAAGGCCACGAAGAAAAACTCAATCGGAATCACTGGTTACCTCGAGCAATTCGCCAACTTTGAGGACCTTCAATCCTTCTACACTGACCAAGTGACCCCTGCTGTGGGGACAAACTTCAGTGTGATCTCGGTCGAAGGTGTGTTTCCCAAACTGGATTCAGGTTAACGTACCTTCCTGATCGACGTCCATATGATGCAAGGGGGATTGAATAACCAGACACTGGGCGAAGCTGGAGCCGAAGCAAATTTAGACGTGCAGTTTGCATTTGGTGTCGCTTTCCCAACGCCAGGGACATTTTATACCACGGCCGGACGGCCTCCATTTATCCCAGACATTGGGACACCCACGGACACGAACGAACCCTACACAGACGTGCGAGGATATTTTCTTCATTTGAACTCAGTACTGAAATAGCTTGTCAGTGGCTCGACTTCATTCTCAAGCAGAAGAACCCACCGTTGAGTATCTCTACCAGTTACGGAGATGATGAACAAACAGGTAGCTTTATCGGGATTCAACATTGCAAACGCATAGCTAACAAGGGCCCTAGTTCCCAAATCCTTCGCCATTCGTGCTTGCGCAGGCTTTGCTCAACTTGGTCCGTCCATACCATGACCTGGTAGCGAAACGCCTTGACGATTGATTTGTTCGTACAGGAGCTCGCGGTGTATCGCTGATGTTCTCATCCGGTGACGGAGGCGTAGGTGATGGCGACGATGACCCAGCGACCCAGCAATGCTTCACCAACGATGGGCGAAACGCCACCAGGTTCATCCCAGGTTTCCCAGCAAGTTGTCCATTGTGCGTAAACTAATTCACCAACATCAAATGACGAAGCGTTGATCAATGTAATTGCAGTGTCACTGCCGTAGGCGGCACAACATTCGTTCCCGAGACCGGTATTTTCTTCTCTGGTGGTGGCTTCAGTGACTTTGTGAGTGGTGAACATCATGAACGACTAGTTGACTTACTCGCCGCTTAGTTCGCTCGCCCGCCGTACCAAGCTGCGGCCGTGCAGAAATTCTTGAACGCCCTCCCCAGAGGCACCTACGCAGGCTTGTTCAATCCGTGAGTCGACCATGTTGAGATAAATCCTTGTACTGACATTTGCATCTCCATCAGTCTTGGTCGGGTAAGAGAACAAATGCCCAAAGCACCCAATAGATGCTCACGCTTTGCAGGCCATTCCAGATGTAGCTGCACAATCTAACCGATTCAGAATCTTCTTCCGAGGACGACCAGCCTTGATTGGAGGAACTTCTGCTTCATCTCCGGCCTTCGCTGGCTTCGTCGCTCTCCTCAACGATGCCCGCCTCTCTAAAGGACTGCCTCCTCTCGGATTCTTGAATCCCTTGCTATATGCGTTGAACGGCAAGGGCTTCAACGACATAACCACAGGAAACAACCCAGGTTGTGGAACTCCAGGGTTTAATGTGAGCCGTTCAGTTGATCGATGACACGAGAAGTTAACTCGGGTGTCTTCAATAGGCCACAGCAGGATGGGATGCAGGTAAGGAGTTCATGCACAGATAAAGACACTCCACTTACCAAGTTCTTTATAGTCACTGGTCTTGGAACTCCCAACTTTGGTGAATTGGAGAAATTGGTGACTTTTGGGCGTTAGGATATTCGATCGTCAGGGTTGACGTTGATTTAAAGACTGTATCACATATGAAAGATAAGTATGAAATACACGATAGACTATTAGTATCATTTCCGCATGCGCTTCTTGAAGCGTTCCATGACCTGTTACGACGAAGTGTGAATGGACTGTAAATGTCAGTAAATAAACACGACACACCATCTCATCTGTGGCCATTTGCGGCCGGTCATGCTGTGGCTTTCGAGTTTCGTCTGAAGTGGGCATACCCATAGCCTCAAGCTTCGCGTCACGCATGATGTCGGCATCCGATTTTTGCTTGAGGTTTGGTCGGTAGACTACATTGTGGCCAGCGCTGTCAGCAAGGCGAGCTTACAAAAACAAGAACAAAGGGGCTTACAGCGTGAAGCAACCAGATGCTCTTCTCCAGTATTCTGTCTCTTGCGGTCCTGTCGTTCTTCAGCGACAACACGCTTCGCCTTTTCGGTCTCCTCTATGTTCTTCAGACGAGTGCTGCCGGATACACATTAGTCGACGAAAGATCGTTGGCAAACACTTAGACGGGCACTTACTCCATACCGAGATCAACTTCAGGTATAGCCGTCAACATTGTCATGCTATTAGTGACGCTGCCCTCGTCCGGCGTGGGCTTCTGTTTCTCTACCTTCCAACGGTCGACAATTTCATAAAGTTGGTCCTGGGGGTCCGCGGGTTTCTTCGGTACCTCGTCTTGAGGACCACTACGTATCTTCAAGTTTTCTTCAATATATGCCATCCTATATGCCATACTTTAGTTCGAGATAGAGGCTGGCAAGGACATAGCAGCGCGCACATATGCTTGTCCACATCAATAGCACCAGTTTGTTGAGTGAAGTTATTCGCGCGAACGACTCTCCTCATACGGGCTTCCTTTGCAGCTTCGTCCCTAAGCAAGACTCGTTTGTGTTGGAGGGAGAGAAACGAAAGAACGTTGCCAAACTTACTCTTCGTCTTCGACGTCCACCGGTGCGCCTTGTCGCAAGCCACCAACTTCCTCCTCAGGCATAACCTGCTTCCTCCTTCTCTTGGAGTCACCTTTGTGTAGCTTGGCGACGTCGATACCTTCCCTAGCCTTCCTCAGCTTTCTCAGTTCCAACAATTCTGAGAGTCTGACGTCGAACATTGAGACTATGTAAACCATGCGGCATTTGAGTAAAGCACTTACGGTAATCCACTCTCCTTCTCATCTATGGCAGGCTCTTCACTTGGTGGCGATGGCTCGCGCACGCGAGTTTGCGGTCTGGTGCGTTTCTTGATCATTGGAGAAGTGATAATGGACGCGGATGGGCGTGGATGCGAACCAAGCTTAAATTGTGGCTGTGCATGTATAACCGAACACATATATGCAACTAATCAAAAAGTATACAAGCGCGACCCATACCAGGAGGTACCAGGTACATATATACAAGGGCCGTAGTGGGGGAGAGATCCATAACATAAGTTACTACACAGATACAAGTCGGGAGTGCCAACATTACGTTGAACCCCGATTTCCGAGATGCCTTATGACTGGAAGGTGGAGGGGGCGATCTCAGTGTCCGTGGACCCGGGCGTTGGATAAGTGGCTGCATCGTCGGCAAGATGCTCGCTGACCTCCGTCTCGCTCGTTTGCGACGCTGAGATGCGGACGTTTACAGGATTGACGAGGGTGATGGGAGGCGAGTGGCGAGCGAGTAAGGCTTCGGGTGCGCGTATAGTTCCACGACGAAGCCTCGGCACGTTCGAGGGAGGTGCATCCTCTTCGAGGTGGTCCGACTCGGCTCCGTCGTGTTGGGAGGAGGTCGATGCAATGGGAGTAGGGATATTAAACCAGGCTCCGCTTGGGGGAGAATGGCCGGCAGTTCCATTGAATTCAACCGTCCCATATCCAAGCATCTCGAGGTCGTCAGGCCAAGGAGGGGTCACTGACTGAACCGAGGTCAGCGAAGGCTCGTTGCGCCGCGTCCTGCTGAAGGGGAAGAATCGCCGAGCGCCAGACGTAGCGGAACCTGTTCTGGTACTGCTGGATTCATTGGGAGGATGTTCGCCTGTAGCTTCCTCAGAGCGATAGGAAGGTGCATCTCTGTGGATCGATCGACGACGACTGGTAAAATCACTAAAATCACCTGTCCGAGAACGAGCAGGCACTCTTCGTAGGTGACGGGGAAGGGTTGTAGGAGGAGCGTTGGTTGTTTGCCACGATGATCGGCTACTGCTGAGCGACGGCGGGGATGGGAGTGAAGGCAGGACCAAAGGAGTAGTCTCGTCTGACCTAGACATGACGCTTGAGTAGGAACGAGCCAACCGGCGGGACTCTGGATAAGCCCAGAAATGAGGTCCTCCAACAGCATCAAACAATTCTGAGTTAATGCGCGAACCTTCCATGCCGCCGATGTACATATTCTCAAACTCTTCTTCATCGTCATCCAGGTCTATTTCGTCTGGTAGGGAAGCGAGATAGCCGGTCAAGTGCACATTCCTTCGGCCTTGATGTCGTACGCCAGCGGTAGAGTCCCGGTATGGTCGGGGGCAGGTTCCAAGCTGCCGAAGGCTTTTGGCCGTTTTATCTGATATGAGTCGTCGGTCAGCGGAAGTGGGCCTACTGTGCCGATCGGCGAGCTCCTGAAGTCAATATAAGGTCAGTGGCTCGGCGTTCAGAGTAGCAGAATGCATCACGAACCCGGACAAGAATATCCACCATGGATGTCGTGAACGAGTCTCCCGTGTCCAGCTCTGCTACGAACGTCTCAGAGCTTATAAGCGTGTCCTGTCTCTCCAGCTTCATCCGTGTGATAGCGCCCTGCCTGCATTGATAATTTAAGAGCGACTTTCAATATAGAAGCTAGCAATCTCACACGAGAGTCTTCATTTTCGTAGTGAGCACATCGTCGTGGTACTCGGGGCTCCTAGGAGATTCAATGGTTTCAGGGACTTAGACGCTTATTACATGAACACCAAAGTCCCGAGGCTCGTACCATTTGCCCATTTTATTGTAAGCTAATCTATGAGGCGAGCAGTTCGGCGTCACTGGGATGCCTGATGGGCTCTGGCGGAGGGAGTGGCGAGGGTTGGCTGGCGCCGATGGATGAGAAGGTGGTGGTCGAAGACAAAGGTGGAAAGACAAACAATTGTAATCAGAACGGGTGGCCGTAACCCTAACCCCCCGTGCGTACCGACAACTGACTACGAGAAACATTAGAGTAAACATCATACCGTGCAAACGCCAATTAGAAACCTGATATCATGAAGATGCATCATCGAGAGCATCGACCGCATCGTTAGGTTTGGGTTTGGTAGGGCTTGCGCCAGGCCGGTCTCTCAGAAGACTCTGGAAGAAATTCTGCAAGACATCGTGTTGGGGGAGTTGGGCGCTGGTCGGCGTCGATGCATTAAGTGGTGAAGGTGAGGTGGTGTTGCGACCAGGACCAGCTGTAGATGTACTCAAGGCCGCTAAACCAGCAGGTCGATTCGCTGTTGTGGTCCTTCCTTGTCGACGTTCCCCAGCCACGCTGGCGCCGAGCGCTGGAGAGGTAGACAGCTCCATCTCGCTCAGTGCACGCTCAACGGTCGGCAGATCAAAGCTACTAGTGCCCATGGGTCCTACTATTCCGGTGGCCGCGCCAGCCATGTCCGTTGGATTTCGGAAAGCACCACGAGGATCGCGATCAGCACGTTTCGCGTTTTCATCATAGTGCTTAGCCAAAAACGTTTGCTCAGACATAGGGCTATTGAATGGCGGTAGTGGTGTCGGCTTTGCGTAGAAAATCACCTCAGTAAAGGTGGCGGAGGACGTTAAAATGTATACACGCACCTTCTTGCCCTGGTCTGGTACAAGAAGACTAAACATCTTCTTAGCACTAGAACTCGACTGCGCCTCCTCTCCTTCCAAGTCTTGCTCCCAAGCCTCGCCCCACATCTTTGGATCAAACCCATCCCTCATCACTTGTATCTTACCCCAACTATCCCAGCCTGCGGGTATGACAATGTGATCACGGTCGAGAGTATTTGGTCGATGAGGGAATGGAAATGGGTGGCGGAGGGGTGCAATAATATCAGCCCCGTTTGTTAATCCCGGAGCAGGTGCAGGAGGTATGAACAGCAGATGGAGGGCGTATTGTCGAAGAACCTGTAGGGTTTCTGGGAGAAGGGTCGTGTAGAAGACACCAGCACCGTCTACAGCAGCAAAGGGTCAGTACAAGTCCCAGCGAGGATAAACGTGCCGTACATTTCAAGCAAATCGTTCGAAGGACTTGCATCAAACCGTCCGTCCGTTCTTCCCATTCCCCACCTTTGCCTTTCACCATTCCACTCATACCAGCACCACCCGCCATAGGGTCCGTACCTTCATCGATCAAGTCCGCCTTCGTGCAAGTGACGATAATTGGAATTCCAGCGAGGTTGTGCGTAAATGTACCAGGAGCAAGTGGTAAAACCGTCCCAGGTACTGAAGTACTAGCAGGCAACGGATCCGTAGTCGGCTCCGTATAATGCTGCAAGTGAGATTGAACTGCCTAGGTTGCTTGGAAACTTAGGACACAAGGGTAGAAAATGATTGTACGCACGTCGTTCGCGATTCTCCTCGCGTGCAATGACTACTTCTCGCGACCCATCTCCCTTTGCCCATTCCTCCACCCACTGTAGCCAAACATGTAATTCGTCGATAAAAGTCCAAGGCCGAGTCCAGTCCAGGGCGATGATAACTAATGTGTGTTGCAGGGAAGTTCTTGGGGGTAGGAAATGTGGAAGAAGGGACATGTAGGCAGGATTTGCTGAAGGCACAGTATACACCGACAGTCGCGCTATGGTATCTGCAACGCGAATGAGATGCTCGACTTCGCCAGATCACAGTGAAGACCAACCTTCGTCCGCATCGTCTCGAACGTCTGCGTAGTCATAGCCCAGGGCAAAGTCTGAGCGACGCGCATCCTTTTGTTCCTCTAATGGCGGTTTCTGCAGGAGCGCCGACGCAAGAGCAGATTTTCCTGACGACGGTTGGCCCAGAAGCAGAATTTGTTTTGAGGGTATCGAGCGCGACGAGGAGACCGAGTCCAAGATTGAGAGCCAAAGGTCCTGCGGGGGAGCCTCTGGCGATGAGGGACGTGAATTGTCGTCCATGAGAGTGAAGCGAAGTGGTCGTTATACTTTTGCAGCCACGGAGTCCCAAACTTGGCTGACTTGGTGCAAATTTGATTGCCTCTGCTTTCACGTTATCACTGACAGCTGTGGCCTACCAACCTCGACTTCCAATTCCATCGTCATACAACGACGTCCTGATGGCAGAGGCTGTCGCAGTCCCAGAGCACAAACTCTCTGAATCGCCTAATACTCGGTCAATTGAGATCTTTGACTGGTTCATCACAGCGTCAACCAATCCAATCTCCAATGCCGTCGAACTCGATGCTCTGCAAGCCTCTCTAGGGATACCTCTTCCAGAAATGACCTTCGGAAGTAACTATCTCGAACTAGAGCACCGAAAATCTGGTTGGAAGTACAGATTCGATGCTGAGCACTGTCTGAAAGGCGTGCGCAACGGCGAACTCCAACCAGGTGACGGAGGTGTGAAAGTAGGGTACGCAGATGAATGGTTGAAAAGTAGGTATGGTATTCGCATCTCATTGAAGCAATGATCTAAGACAGCACACCAGGACTAGCCCGACATCGGCCCATCCGATGCCAAAGACAGTCGCAACGAAACCATACGACTGGACTTACACGACTACCTACTCGGGGCACTGTTTATCTCAGGATACAGACCCATGGGACGTAGCAGACATTGAAGATCCTGCAAAAGCCATACCGATCGCCGAACTTACACGGCCAGATCCAATCCTCTTCTACGCAGAGATACCGCTGTTCGAGGACGAACTACACGATAATGGTACCGCCAGCAGCCTGATTAAGATCGTAAGTGATACGACCAGCTTTGCTGAGCCCCACTGGAACTGATACATCTCGGGTAGCGTGTCATGCCTACATGTATATTCCTCTTGTGCCGTTTCACGCTTCATGTCGACAATGTATTGTTCCGCATGCACCCCTTCAAAGAGCGACGATGTCCGCTGATAAGCATACAGGAAACTCCCCCTCCAATGCAAATGACATACATACGTACATGTTGACAATTTCGCACGTCCAATTTTTCAACTACACTCTTCAGATTTCTTCCGATAAGCTTCAGAAGCATTCGAAGTGGATGTCACCATGAAACCTTCACTGTATACATCTGATGAGGAATGGATTTGTCTCTCGAACACCGCAGATCACCGAGAAGCAGAAAAAAAGATCAGCATAATGAGATAAGGGGGCAAAAATCAACTGAAGAATTCGGCGCTGAATCGTAGGCTTCCAAACCCCTCGCCCCTTCCCCATCTTTCATGGCTCGTGGACGTGGACGCCCCAGACTCTATCACTCTCCAGAAGAGCAGCAGATGGCTAACAGGGCCAAGAGTAATCGCAGCTATGAGAAGTAAGTTCAGTTATATTGCATCGTAGCACTTCCTGATTGGTGAACTCGAAATAGGCGAAGGCTGCTCGTGAATACCCGTAGAACCGTGCGGTATCGACACGAAAAGGAGAGGTGAGCAAACTCCATATATGATAGACTCACTCGCAGGGTGTAGACTGACCTCCAGTCTCAGGAAAAGGGGCGAGGCTGGTGCAGCAGCAGCAGACGATGCCCCCTTGTAAGTAGTTCTCGCATGGTGGTGCTTCCATCGCGGTCGCGCGTTTGCTGAACCTCCGCACAGGCTGGATCCTACAACGGTGCCCGAGTGGATGGCGCACCTGAAGGGAGTCAACGAACGATTCAAGAAAGTAAAGAATGGCACAGTTTGCAACTACATAGAAAACCTCTGCCAGGAGTATCTCACGGGTACTGTTGGCTCGTGCGACTCCTTTGAGGCCGCCTTACTCGAACTGGGAAGTCTCGACTTGAGTGTCGAACGCTGTCATGCCGCCGTATTGCGGCTGGATGGAGTAGGTCCAGACTTGAGGGCGGTATCCTATGTTCAACGGGCTGTCCAAAGAGCCATCATCGGAGTTGAAGATGTACTGTGTCATGCAATGCGCGGGCACTGGGAGTTGGGCAAAGCGTACCAGTTACGTCATCTCGTATATCAGACCTACGTTGATTGATTATGTAATAACCTTTTGTGATAAATTTTTCCTCTCCTTGGACCTTGACGCCAGTCTCAAAGCAAATGTGTAAACGGTCGCGTTCTTGTTCTTCTGATCAAGGTGTGGCAGACTACTGCGTCATCCATGCACGCTCACCTAATGCTCCAAAAGTAGCCTGCTCCCAGAGCCGACTCCCCAAGCGCCGCGCTGTCGATGGACTCACCGACCCAAGCATTCACGCCTGCCTGTGTACTCCTTTCATCCTCATCTCTAGCTTAGGATAAACTTCTCAACCTCTGTTTGTCTAGCCTATGCTACTCCTGCTCCCACCCTCCATGGAATTCAACCATCTCGACCACGAAGTGATACACCGTGCATTTGTCGCCCGACTACTGATACTGACTCTCAACAGGGGGCGGACTTTCCGCAAGGGAGGTTACAAACCACGTGACCGTTTCAGTAGACTTGGCTTCACTCGAAAGCTACTGTGGTCGCGGCACTGACTCAAACGAAAAAAGCAGCCAGGTTCGTCGCTTTCAACGCTCATCGGGCCTACCGGTGGACTAAACTATATATCACTAGGATACTACCACCTTACCTCTCTTTCTAGACCGTGACCGCAATGATTTAGACGATCCGGTGCTGCCGACCTTGGCAAGTCAACCGCGCCGTGTCAAAGAGGCCGCTATTATAAACCTTCCTACCTGCGATTTTTCGACCTTCCCCCACGTAAGTACGGCTTGGACAGCTTCACGGTCACGCGAGTCCGAGACATCATCCAGCCAATTGCCGCCTCATTTTCGCTTGTTGCGCAGTGATCGTGCCGCAGCGTCTGGGTCAGTGTCTCTCCTTTCGAACGATGTGTAATAGTTGGCTCAATACAACCTATCAGTGGAGCCATCCTTCTCCTTGACAATCGCCGACGTGTCATCGCTGTTGTCGCACCGGGCCCCCAAGGGTCAGTGCCATGCGATTGGGGTGCCACCATCCAACGTAGCACAAGTGCGATACGCCAAGCGCGCGATCTTTGTACATTCGAAAAGGATGATATCGACCACCGGCGTGGTTCCTTCCCTGCACTGGCCATTGGGATTACACGCGGTCCAGGTAGCTGTGCACCCACTGGGCGAACTTCTACTACAAAGAAGAATCAGACCGCTCTAGGCGCTCTCATCAGGGACCCTTCCATTCGTCATCTGGCTGAGCTCCAGAGCTCCTTCTTACACACTCATGCACCCGACCTGGGCCGATACTATCGTTCAACTCTCGACGCCGTCGTGGCACACAATCCGCGCCTGAAACGTAACTTCAAAAACAGTGACTTTGCATCCCTCACGGTGAACTTCGGCCCTCAAACTGTTTGTGAAAAGCATCGGGACGTGTGTAACCTTGCCTGGGGCTGGTGTGCTGTCACCGCTTTGGGTAATTACGACCACCGAAAAGGTGGACACATGGTCCTCTGGGACTTCGGGCTTGTCATTGAATTTCCACCAGGCTACACGATTCTCGTCCCGTCCGCAAGTGTAGACCATTCCAACACACCAGTAATCCCTGCTATTTCAATCAACAGTAATACAGGGCTTGCTGTACATCCGATGTTGATTTTTGACAGCAAGCTGCTGTATCAACATAAGAGCAGCAAATCAGTTAACAACTGCCTAGCAGCTTTTTGTTGAAAATATAGAAGCAAGAGGTGGATTTGTTTATTTACCCCCAGCTAAATAGTCAACACTTTTATAGGAATGAATTGATTTGATAACAGGAAGGATATGAATCACCAAACAATCATTGTCAACAATGAAGCACCAAGAAATGAACCATCCTCTAGCAGTAGGGTTGACAACAGGAAAGCAAGTATAAAGAATGATTTAACACTTTGACAAGAACATGTTTAATACTTATCAGCAGCTAATTCAACATCTTGGTTGCAGAGAAGAATTTTGTTAACAAATGATCAGCAATAATATTAACGGTATAACAGCCATTACTTAGGTGGAAGTCCACTGTTAACAGCGAAACAGGAGTGAAGTTAATTTATTAACAAGAAAACAATGAACATCCTCACTGCAAATTTTATGCCTGTTAACATATAAACAGCAACAATGTGAACTAAGATACAGCAGATATTTACTTGCGGATGCACTGTTAACCACTGTTAACAAGGCAAGAGCAATGTAGTTCATTAGTAAATCAGCAGAAAATCAACATCCTAATTGCAGCTAAGAGATATGTTGACATTGAAACAGCAATAAGGTTGATTTATTTACAGCAACAATGATTATTCACAGAACTTTGGTTAGCCATATCAGGGTCATTATTAACCATGGGAATTAATTATTGACCGTGGGAAAATACAAAATCTGGAAATTTAGTAGATCTATAAATTCCAATCTACTGAGTGAAGAGAGAAGCCTAGGAGCATCTCTAGTTATTGAGAAAAGTTGAAATTACTTTGGACATTTTGCCAAATAGGTTGCTTTTACCACTTACTTGATCTGGTATAATGAGTAATATACTTCTGAATCCTCATTCTCATATTGGCTTATTAGGGTGAATGGCTCATACTTCTAGCTTTACATTCCAGATGAATATGATAGGAATCCAATTCTTTGTAAGTTCTTTTATATCTTTGCTAAAGAATATTGAATGAGCAACTGCCATAGTTTCATCTCTTTCACATAAATGTCCTAAACAAATATGATAATATATACACATCCTACTCATAATCATAGAAAGTGTATCTGATATATATCAATTAGAGGGATATCATTAGTACCATGTATATAACTGTATCCATGTCATTACAGTTAAATGGCTTTTCATGACAATTGTATACTCACTTTCTGCAGTAAGTGATGGGCATGCTTGAAGCATGAAAAGAATAAGCATCAAAAGAATACTATTGATGGCTAATTAAGGTATAAGAAAGTATAAGAGTGATAAGTATTAGCTAACAAGAGGTAGCTGTTATATACTCCTTTCATAGCTAATCTAATATTGAAATTATCTGAAGTACAACTCAGTGTTCCCAATAAGATATTTTCTATACTCTTGTTGCTGTGATGAAGTTAACATTGTTGTAACATTTTGGTTAACATACTTCATACTTGCAATACAAAAGTTGATTTCTTTGCTGTGAATATATTAACTTTCTTGATGTGGCACTATTAACAGCACACATATCTATATAACATTGCTGTGGGTCAGTTAACATTGTTGCTTCTTATCTGTTAACATGAATGGCAACTGCAATATGGGAATTGATTGGTTTCCTATCATAAAATCAACTATGTACCTGTTCAACTATTACTATTACATCTGGAAATAAGCAGTTGCTGTGTCTAAGTTGACATTGTAGCTAATGGGTTGTTAATATTATCAGTGGCTGTAGTAAAAAGATCAATATGATAGGCGCAAAGAGATTAACTATATTGCTGTATGCCAGTTAACATACCTAAGTTTGCAAGTATGAAATTGAAACAGTTGCTAATAACTTATCAACATCTTCCTGTCCCACTGTTAATTCAGAATCTACACTTCAATCCTTGCTAATTGGTAGTTAACTATGCTACTTGATCCAGGTTAATTCACTATTGCTCAGATGTTACTAAGGGAAAGAAATGGTTCCTTGGTAATTTGAATCCTTTCTGTCATCTTGTTAATATGTACCTATAGACATGTTTATGATCTAGCTGGCAATAAGTTGACAAATTCATTCCTTGCTGCTAAATGTTGAACACTAGACTGCTTCATCAATGTTTACTAGCTTGCTGCTCTTATGTTGATACAGCAGGTTGCTGTTAAAAATCAACATCGGAGGTATAGCAAGCCCTGTATTACTGTTGATTGAAATAGCAGGGATTACTGTGGTAGCGGTGGAACGTGAATTTTCATTGAACATAGAACAGAGACGGTCGTTTCGGATTGTTGCAACACATTCTATCCAAAATCTCTCTGAACAACTCAAAATGTTCATCATGGGCCATGGTGGAACAGGCAAATCTCGCGTTATCCATGCGTTGACTACATTTTTCGCGCGACGTGGACAAGAAGGTCGATTTTTACTTGGAGCCTTCACGGGAGTGGCGGCCATGCATATTGGAGGTTCAACTATTCATGCGCTTATGGGTCTGGGCAAGGATGCCAAAAAGCGTCGAAAAATGAGTGCAAGGACGCGAAGGAGAATCATGGCTCGATGGGAAGTCGTGGATTATTTGTTGATTGATGAAGTGTCTATGATTGGTTGCTCCTTGCTTTACGACATCAGTGAAGGGTTAATAGCGGCCAAGGGCTGTGAGCTCCCTTTTGGCGGCGTTAACATCATCTTTTGCGGTGACTTTGCTCAGCTTCCGCCTGTGCGCCAAGTCAGTTTATTCACGCAAGTTGATACGCCGACTACAAGTAAGCCAATAAGTAAGAAACGTAAACGGGATGCACACTCCGACAATCCGACAGCTATGGGAAGGATGTTGTGGTTAGATGTAGATTGTGTTGTGGAACTGAAGGAGATCATGAGGCAATCGGGTCCAGGAAGCTCGGTTTTTATATCGTTGCTAGACCGAGTCAGAGAGGGAAGAGGCACGGATGATGATTATGCGTGTCTTAATGACCGGCTCGTTGATCGGATACCTCCCAACGTTCTGTCGACAGAGTGGTCTGACGCACCTATAGTGGTGTACTCCAATGCGATGAAGGACGCCTTGAATATTGCCCTTACGACGTCCTATGCGCGGAAACATAAGAAGGCCTGTCACTGGTATTATGCGGAAGATTATCTTTCAGGCGTGTCAGTGACTTATCCTGATCTTCGTGAATACCTGTTCTGCCTTGATTCGGGCCGTGCAAAACAGCGAATGGGAAAGATCCCTTTGGTAGAGGGTATGCCGGTGATGATTTGTCACAACTACGCTGTTGAACATGGCGTGGCAAACGGTACCTTGGGGAATTTGAAACAAATTTATTACAAAGTCAATTCATACGGAGAACGTGTCGTGACGGCCTGTACAGTGCATCTTCTGGGTTCGTCGGTGCACATCCCAGGGTTTGATGTAGGCGAAGTGCCAGTATTCCCTGAGGAGACAGATCTAACGTTTCATCATCCGTTCATGCATAAGCAATGTACGCTGAAGCGCCGGCAAGTCAGTCTCATGCCTGGTTTCGCTTTCACCGCACATAAATCGGAAGGCATGACTCTGACTAAAGCTGTCATTGACATCGCTTCATGTAAAGGGACTGAGAGTGTCTATGTGATGTTGTCAAGGGTGAAGTCTTTAGAAGGGTTGTTGATATTGCGACCGTTCGATATCAAGAAATTACGGTGTCATCCCTCGCAAGACAGACGACTGGAAATTGAGCGTTTGAACATGTTACGGTTGGAGACGTTGTGCAAGTATGGGACGGAAGAGGAGCAGAGAGAATCAGAGACTACGTTAGCGATGCTGCGATGCTTGAGGCCAGGGAAATGACCTGAAGTCTGTATTGGGAGGTGTGCGGTGCCGGTCACCGGTGYTTTTTTTTATTAAGCGAATCTCTCGGGGATCAATCTTGTATTCGGCCGAACATAGCCATTAGAAGGCTATTTTACTTTCTTGTATCCACTACGCCTACGAAATATCAACCTATCACGTGATACCATAACTGTGTAGTTAAGCGGGGCTTTGTAACGTGATCTCCATGTAACACAATGTGGCGTTATTATCATTCTCTTTTCCGTCTGCGATTATGAGGATGTGGTCGGTATCACACCAGAAACGATACTTCTTGGCGTTTTTACCAGCGAAAGGGGCTGCGACGATTAGCCTATATCCCGTAAGGCAATGTTAGTGAACCACGAACCTTTCTCACCGTCACAGATGTTAAGAGCTTGGGCGAAATGTTTAATATAGTACCGGATCCGATGCTCTGCAATAGAGATATCGCAATTGGTGGATACCTCATACACAGGCACTTGGAATGTGTCGTCTGCCGTTGAGAACGTATTCAGTATCGGTATGACGTCAAGGTCCTGCTGAGTGGCTTACGGCGGATCATGAGGATATATTGAGTCTTATCGGCGGCAGTGGGTAACATACGCCACGACCAGGGGATGTTCTCGCTGACTGTTACGACAGTTAGTTCGATCCCGTGGATAGGTGTGTATATGGTGGTCACCAAGTTCTAGCACCGGTGTGAGGCTGCTCATTGATGGATGCTATGGTAATGTTGCGTGTCTATGAGAGTATATATACCATCTTGTTACTCTGTGTTGCGTTGCGTTCCTGTAGTGTGATGCACCAGAAGATTCCTCGATTTTGGGTGACTGTAAGCTTGAGGCTTTTCTTGATGTCTCTAGCTCCAAGGATGGGACACTTTCTAGAACCACTCATCTGAAGCACCCATGTTCGAAATCCGTGCCTGATTATGATGATTGCTTCCGGCTACGATGTGATAACGTGTTGAACACTCTAGAACATTGTCAAGAAGGTACCCATCATCAGGAAGCGAATTGGGGTAGAGATTGCACGATTTAATCACCGTCTATTGAGAAGCTGTTTCTCGTTAGCAATGCCGTTTGAATGCCATACGTGAAGACATGAGTATTGATGGTAAGGCGGTCATTCTCACTCCCCCGCGGACGAGATAGAATTTGCGTCATGAGACTACTCGATGATGTAGTTTTAGGGAAAGGATCGCCGGCAATTCACGGCGTCACATGCACTTTCCATAGACGTATCCATAGGCATAGAAAACGTACGGATTACGGTTTAAAAAATCTATGAGCTACATGTAAGGTTACGCAGTGCAGTTATCACAATAATCTCATTGGTATTTTGAATTAGCAATTATTAATTATTCCTGGATGTAAGCTGAAGTAGCCACGTTGCGTGATTGAATGACGTCATTGATTTACTTCTTAGCTTATAAGGGTGGCGATGAATCCGGTAAAATGACAGGCCGTAGTTGAAGAGTATGCCGCGTAATCCTTCGAAGAAAGCTTCCTCCAAGCCCTCTATGTCCGAAAGTTGTGCCCCGTCGCCTCCAATGGAGCATGTATCCAACAGAGAAGACAAGTCCTCAAGTAATTCAGGTCCGCACCACAGTGTAACTCAAGAGGTCATGGAGTCTGCCAATGAGACGCGTACCGAGGCCTTCGCCCCGAAGATGGACTCTGATTCTTCAAAGACAGTCTCCGCACCCGAAACCGAAGAAGATAATTCAGTGATGAACGTTGATGATCATGAAACAGATGCCGCGCAGAAATTGACCACAGTGCACAACCCTTCTGGCTCGTTCATGTTCACACCCTTGGATGAGGTTGCAGTCGTCGAAAGGTACCCTGAGCAGAGTGACCTCTTACGGGAACGTTTTTTGAAGGGTATTTCCTTGATGTTTCTGGATCTTCCTTCCCAAATCTCATAACTTCCCTCTTTAGATGGTGCTTACCACCAGTTACTAACCAAACTTTTCTTAACCAAGTCACCGGCTATGTATCTCGCAACGGCAAAGTTCCGGCAACACTTTCTCTCCTTGACTACTCCACGGGAAGTCGCGTTTATCCGGGAAAATGGCTCTCTTGCGATTTTTACTTGCTTCGGTGAAATCGCGTCGCCTGATGAAGGCACTGTGCTATCTGCGAAGGGTAATCATTTTACAGGTCCATCGACAGATGTGAGTATTCTATCAGGCAACGTTTCTTCATGTTGTTGAACCGCTTGCAGAACTTCAAGTTTTTAACGGACGAATCGAAATGTAAGAATATTTTAGTGTTGCGGCGCCCGTCGCTGGCCCCACCCGCTTTGCACCACTTTTTCGGAGAGCAGATCAGACTTTTGGAGACGGTGATTAGTGTGGCTCAGAAGGTTGACGATGATGTAGGTTTTCTTTTGCAAGTATGAAATTGCATCTTGGTGACTGAATGAGATACTGTAGGAATGGAGAACCTACAAATGGATTCGTTCAACGTCCGCCGACCGAGATAATGCAGCTGATGGTATCATCATATCTACGCCAAGGATTTATGCAGTGTGTTACTACTTTGATATTGCATGTGCCGTAAACTGATTCAGGTTCAAGCCCCCTCCGCACATGATGAACTTTCGATCCTACCACGATAGGAAGTTAGAGGCAGAAGACGTTACGATGGGCAATGGACACGAGAGCACCCCTTGGCGTGAGTCTGCTTCGACTTTCTCCCACATGAGGTAATGCTTAATATTATCAGTCAAAACAGATGAAGTGCGCGAGGGGGCATTTTATGATCCTTCTTGTCTCAGTGACTATGGCGGACCTTATTTCAAACTCCAAAAGAACAAACTCGCTCAACAGAACTTCTATGACGTCAACAACAACTTAATTCCACCTTGGCAGACCTACGACAAATTACGAACAGGCACTCTCGTCGTTGTTAATGTCGCGCTCTCTTGTTACGTGAGTCAAAGGGAAAAACGGAAGGTACATTCCTGTTTGACTGTTTAGTATGTACAATAATTACTTCCAACTCCACAGTTCTACACCGTCAAGTTGAAGAAGCTTCGGGTCTTAGCAGAGTCAGACGAGCCAGTTCATATGCGGTATGTTCCGGGTGTGACTGTGCCTGGACAAGAAACAGAAAGGAAGATTGAGGAAAACGGGGAGGTAGATGATTTCCGTGCACCGAAGCGACACCGATCTGCTTAGGTGTTGTCCTTACACCCATTCCTGACAAAGGTATATTCCAATCGTAGTGGTTGAGGCGTATAAAGTAGGTTGAGCAAATGTATCGAAGTTCTGAGAAATTGATGATGTATTTCACTGGCGTTCCTTATCCATCCATTTCTAACTCATCGCCCTGGATTGCACATGTCCTTGAACTTTATGGTTCACGTGTAACCTTGAGGTGGTGATGTGAGCGTCCGTCCGTAACGGACACGCTAAGGACGTAAAGTAATAATGATGCATGTCACGGCAACGTGTGACCTTTTCGAGGGCGGGGGAGAGACTACTAACTGTCACTCTGTCTCCTACAGGTACGACTCTAACATCCATCTGAATTTCCTTGATCGGGTAGCCACCCGCTGGCTTCCTCAACGGGATGGGCACATAATAGCGGAGACTTGATGCCACCAACGACACAAATCGTACCTGCCCGTGCCCGGCTGGCTACCACTCTCCAAACAGGAGTCCAAGCAATGACGTTTCCGTTGTCGGACAGCAGGGGGAACAAGGCTGCGAGACCTTTCCGTCTGCTGGGCGCGAGGATCCTGGGTCAAGAAGGGGCGCTGGGCATCATGTATTTAGTCCTCTACATACAAGCTTCGTAGGTACCATAGATAGTAGGACGTCTACATGGGGGAAATCCCGGACAACGCTAAACGAGGAAAAAAAATGATACATGTAAATTCAGATTAGCTTATCTGTTGATTCCTAATGAGTTCATACCCGTATAGTCGGACATCACTCGACGGAGGTTGCTCAAGATCTATGACGCGTACACAGGCTTAGGAATATGATGCCAACGTCCGTCATAGCCGCGGATATGCCCATGCATGTAAAATAAATAATAATCTATTTTAATTCTCTTTATGTTCCTTCCTGGTTCATACGCGTAAAACGAGATCTCACCTGAGGCGGAGCGTTCTCAAAATCCATGACGTGTATCTACGCAGGCTGAGGAAGATGACGCCAGCGTCCGTCATAGCCGTGAATACGCCATACACATAAAATAAATATTAATTCAGGTCGACTTATCTCTTCCTTCCCATTTATCCATCTAGTTACCTTATATGCGTCATATCTAGCTCTGTAACCCATGCCCTGACGCAAGCTGGTGTGTAGCCTCCTTCATGGCTGTAACCAGGTTGACCGATACCCTCTCCCATAAAGTATAAAGGAATTGAGTTCTCAGCGGTGTTCAAGGACTATCACCGCCGTTCACTAAGACACGCGCTGCGTACCCGCCTTGAGTTATCAACAACTTGAACAACTTCTACTTCGTCAAGTTTGTTTGCGCAGTACACACCGTGTAAGACACTGATAACAATCATCGTAGATGTGGCGTATGCCAAGCGTATCGTGGGCTGAGCATTCCCAACCTGAGGTTCCGCCTGACAATGATAGTAGGTCCAATTCCCTTCGGGAGTTGTACATCTATAACCTTCGCGTTAAGTCTTCCAGAACCATATCCATTCCTTCGACCGGCTTCTAGAACAACATTTTTTCAAGCGTCACGTTGCCGCGTTTCGCGTCATGCAATCGATCTCGGGTCTCGCGTCATGCAATCGATCTCGGGTCTCGTCATATCTGGATCAACGGTATTGAATTTTCTCAGAGCGGAGTCCAACAGTTTCAATGACTTGGATCTCTACGTGGACGTTATCAACACCGAATATGTTGGCGTCTGGCTGGAGAGCACTGGGTGTATCCCACACCATAAATTTGAACCAGTCGACTTCTTATCCATTTTCGAACGTCTACTCTGGAACGTGCTGAACCTTCGTTTGGAAGACGTTCGCAATGCTGGTTCCGATAAACAGAAAGCAGCTCTACAGGCCTTGATGGGCGAAAAGCAACTTTGTCCAGGTCAACGTCCCGAACTTGTGGATGGACGCTACTATTCTGCTCCTCACATTCTCCAAGTCATGGACTTCATGTCACCAAAGAAGTCAAGAATTCAGTTGGTCATATGCGTATCTGGAGTCATGGACACCCTCTTGCGATTTCACAGTAGTAAGTCAACTACTTTATCCGTGTGGATGCCTAATTGATTCCGAGTCTGTTCCTCAGCGCATGTAATGAATTTCGTAACGGCTGAAGCATGTTACTGTTTGTTCCCTCGGGAAACCATCGAGAAGAAGCTCAGCCTAGTGTTTAAGCGTCCAGATTACAAGACTACGCTGGCGCTGAAGAAGTACTACCGCCGTGGATGGAGTTACCTTGGTTCGGAAGTAGAAGCCCAAGAGCGCGGCGTCTTTCCCAAGGGGACGCATACGTATGGTGGGACGCAATGCTTACGCGTCCCTTTGCTTCCCGTGATGCCCGAGTTGGACAACACTTATGACCTGGCATATCGTAATGTCCCTGTCACGCTTGTATATGACAACGCGTTCTCGGGAGACCCGTCCATTGTTCATAACAGGTAAAGTTGCTGCGAAATCTGCATACATATAGGACTAATTAGTAACAAATTCACAGCACTGTCGTTAGCATTGTACCAGTATCGGATGGAAGCTCCTCATCTGACACTAGTATCAAGCAGGAGGAAGAGTGATTGATAACGTCCTTACGGGAAGATCATCAGATAATGGAGGAAAGTTGTGATTGTTTTCGTATATCAAAGTCCTTAGTGTCGATGATGTGTATAAAGCCATGAGAAACTTAGTCTTGGAAACCAAAAAGGGTATCGCATGTCCAGAGAAAGACACCACCTAAATTTGTTGTGATCTTGATATCACCATTCTAGAACAGAAGCTAGAGTAGAAGTCGACATCCTCACGGCGTTGTGTCACACGTTACAACATGTGGGAATGGCTCATGCTCGATGGGATGCGACCATATCTGCCGTGATATCACAGTGTTCTATCTTTATCATCTTTGGACCCGATGCATGGACTTGAATGTCAAAGTCTATGATGTTGCATCTATCCACTTGACTTGGGGTTTACTCGTCGAATTTTGACCGTTAAGTTGTGTTCATGTATAAAAGGCGAGTACGTTGTGGTGATGAACCGCAGCGACCTCAAACAGCTCTGACAATCAAGGTACTACCCTCTATTCGCAATGTGCGACATGACGTTAACGTGAGACATGTGCTCAACAGATGCCAGCCACAAGACGTGGTAATTCTAAGCGAAAGTCCAGAACGCCTCGACGGAGCCGTAGACTCAATGCGCCGGTATGTATGCACATTGAGTAAAACGACGTTCTCAGATGCTGATTCTATTATCTTGTAGCGCGAGCCAACTGATGGTAGCGATAGTCCACAAGAGCCTTCTTCGTCTTGTAGTCCTGAAGAGACGCCTTCCCCATCGCCATCATCCGCAAAAGAGAACACGGCTCCTGTACCGCCCAAGCCCATTTCGAAGCTCTCAAGTGTTGAGAACTTTAACGAGTACATCTGGTCCCACGAACGTTGCCTTCGCAATTATATCCTACCGACTAAGTTCAAGGAGTTCCGTTCTCTTCAGACCGAGACTGGGATGGTCATTTCAGGTTATTCGGCACTGGCGTTTTTGACCATGGTTTCCGAAGCCGGACACGAGCTCGACCTTTATGTCCAAAAGGACTACTCGCTGACGGCCGGGTACGGTTTAGAACGCATTGGTTGTGTAGCAATCACATCCACGGGAGCGAAGACAACTTTTATCGACTCTATCAACAAGTTCGCGCCCATTAACCCGCAAGGACTTCCCCGCTGCCCCATTCATCTCGTCTACATGCAGACGATGACGAGCGCCGAGGACAGATGTCCTCGTTACTTCGTGCGGGACGACGGCCTTGCCTGTACACAAGGGAATGTGCAGTTCACCAGCAAGGTGGTGTACGCTGTTATCAACTTTGTCACCCCGCTTCACACCAAGATCAACCTCGTCGTGTCTATCTGTCCCATCACGACACTTATCACGTATTTCCACAGCAGTAAGTTTCTTCTTATCATATACACGGCGGACTTTTACTGACTATCGTTCTATTAGCTATTTTAATGAACGTGATCACCGCAAATTGTTGCTATA
Organism: Pleurotus djamor; assembly: GCA_029747585.1. NCBI lineage: Eukaryota > Fungi > Basidiomycota > Agaricomycetes > Agaricales > Pleurotaceae > Pleurotus > Pleurotus djamor. Next base: position 24,272 of record JAPEVF010000349.1, on the reverse strand, counting down.
GTTTTTTCCCTAGGGAGACTGTGGTAGACAGGACTGGTTTGGCTATCCAGAGCAAGGATGTCTATCAAGGTGACGCCCGAGCGAAGTTTCGGTCGTACGGATACAAGATTCTGTCTAACGGGATGGAGGCGTGTAAGATGAACCTGTTCTATCCAGGCCCACGAGCAGTCAGCCTTGGCAACATGTTGTCCATCCCCTTGGTACGGATAGGATCGCTACTACCCTCCGTCATCGACTACGAGCTACAGACGACTAAGTTCATGCTGGTGTTCACCGGCCAATTGTTTGCCGATGCCAAGATTTCGTGCATCAGGTACGTTCTTCCCTCACTCCTAAAGGAAACGAAGCTAACAACGATCAGGGACATTCCTCCTGTCAACACCAACGCTGAAGCGTCTGGTACCGCGCAACAGGCATAGTTCTTGGTGTCCATTGCTATCCGAAGACAAGATCGTTTGAACATGGAGAAGAATAAATAAATTTGTACATTACGGTCCAGAAATTTGTATCTCATTTGAAATCATGACGATATTTTCATGGTGACAGAGATGACATCACACCTTTAATCATATAAATAACTAATAAATCACCTCGAGGCTAACTTCCCAAGCGCGATTGGTGGAAGCCGGTAATGGAACATGATGACGCCCATTGCGTATTGATCTAAATATGTTCCATGCATGAATCACTTGCTCTGTGTTCATGAGGAAAATTGTTTATCCAAGGCGCTTACAATAGTCCTGTCCAAGAGCCGAGCGACGAGCATACAGGCAGTTATGCGTATATAAGAGGGATAGTTCTTCAATGTACAAAGTACAAAGATGGCCCCATCCTCTTTGTTGCGTCTTCCTTCCAGGTTTACTCGTGATTCCCGGGCAACTGAGACTTCGTTGAAAACCATGTACTACTCAACGCTAACTGTGAGCTTATTTTTCTTCCCATAACCAAGTTAATTGTTCGTTTGAAGCCCTTGTACTATGTCAAGAGTCGCCTCGAGCAACACCGTTTTGTAGAGACTGTTCTCAACTCATACGATGTTCAAGAAGAGATCTTCGGTTGTTTGTCCATGACGCGTTTGATCGCGTTGTCCATGACATGTCGAACTATGCATGCGTTGATAAAGCGATACGAAGCCAAGAAGCGGAACATTGAGAGGCATCTTGCTGCGTACTTCCCTCACGAACATATATCATCTTTCCGTCAACTCCAGTCCACTACTAGTCTTCTCATTGGTGGTTTATTTGCCCTCCGTCTTCTGGACTGGACCCTTGCGGGTTCGGATGACGAAGCACTGGAGCTATATGTGTATCACGAAGACTATCGTCAAGTCACTGATTGGATGGAAGTCGCTGGATGCACGCTAGAGATGCCTTATCATCCCGGGCAAAGTGCTGAAGACATTCTGACGCACAAAATTGCCGAATTGCCCTTCACACTTTGCTATGCACCAAAACTTGATGATGAAGCAGAATATCAAGGCGTAGTGATGAAAAGTGCCCCTCAAGCTTTACGACAGAAGTTCGCTGACGAACAGATTCAAGACGTTTCAGGCGCAACCTCGAATATCGTCGTTCTCCAGTACCTTACTCCATCAAACAAAAGGATTCAAGTTTATGTCAACCCTATCAGCGCTCTTGCAGGGGTTTTAGGCGCGACTTCCAGTGAGTCTCCTTACCTTGTGACTTTCCGAAGTTTCACTAAGGTTATCTAACAACAGCTGGTTTGATGAGCTTTGTCTCAGCCCATCACGTATATTGTCCCTTCGCACGGGAAACCTTGAAGAAACATATCGTTTTGTGTTTGCTTGCAGAATGTCGCACCTTCGATGATCTTCGGGTGTATCGTGAAGATGGATTCTGGAAAATTATTTCCTCTGACAGGGAAAGAGAACGTTACAATGTCTTCCAAGGCGGTTTTCACGGAATAGGTGGGGAGAACTGCCTGCGCGTCCCCATTGGAAACGAAGGCCTCGCGAATGCCACAGATGAAGTGTTACATGAGAGTGGTTTCGACTTAGAATTCCTCTATTGGGCAGAGAGTCCCGGCTATATCGCATACGACTCGGGCGTAGTTTTCTCCTCTGTCCTCGCCAACTAGCTGACCTTCCCTTTACTCAGGTTTTACAAGTTCAAACCACGCTTGACCAACGAAGTGTAATGTTACATCCAGGGCCTCGTAAAACAATGGAAGCCTTAACCGTGGGTTCGCTTTGGCGGACTCTTGTTTAGTGTCGCGAGATTCTTTCTCTTATGATGATGTACACGTATATGGTGATCCAATATCTGTATCCTGTATCTAGTAACGGAAATTTACAATACATCCTACTCCCCTCCCCTGTGTATCGGTAACGGGAATGGACCAGACTGATTCAAGGCTAGTGCTGATTACGAGGCACGAACGTAAGGGGTTCTTTCGTCTGGGTAATGGCGTGGCTTAGGGTCTGGGAGGAGTGAATACTTACTTTGCTTCYTTTTTTTCNTTTTTTTTTCNTTGTTTAGCGTCGTCCGGGGTTTCCCCCATGTCGACGTCCTACTATCTACGGTACTTACGAAGCTTGTGTGTAAAGGACTGAATACATGGGCCCCAATGCCCGTTCTTGACCCAGGATCCTCGCGCCCAGCAGACAGAAAGGACACATAGCCTCGTCCCCCCTGCTGTCCAACTACGGAAACATCGTTGCTTGGACTCCTGTATGGAACTTGGTATGCCAGCCGGGCAGGTACAATTTGTCCCATTGGTGGCATCAAGCCTCCGCTAATATGTGCCCGTCCTGTTAAGGATACTTCTTTCTTTAACCTTGCCACGTTCTACGGATGAGGGTGCCTCGTGGTTCGAGGACCGTAGACGTCCTTCTCCCTCTTACTTTGTCTTTGCTTTCTTACGCGTGCCTTTGTCGCCCATTTCTAGTGAGTCAAGAGTCGCACGAAACATCCTGCTTTGTCTGACAATGTTGCTCTGAGGCTGGGTCCTTTAGATTAGGACCAACCATCTTTGACGGCCTCCATGCTCCGCGGTGATGAAGGATACATATCTGGTGTCCCTGAGAGCATGACGGAATGCATGCAACCGTAGTACGCGCTGAGGACGGTTTCAAGAACATGTCCAGTTATGAGTTGGTTTTCTTTTCGGATTTCGATAATCAGTACATCTCGATCAGTGACGCAGAGGCATGACGTGTGCAGATTATATTTACTCTCTTCACTTTTACTTCGTTAGCTAACTAATCTCAGGTTTATGACCTATTGAAATACCAGAGTTTCAAGTCTGGAGTGGATCTTGCCCATCTCCGTATGCGGGAAGCTCGTCATATGTCCCTTCTACGATCCTTCCATGAGAAGGTCAGCTATCTACGATCCTTCCATGAGAAGKTCAYGGCAACCGACCTCGCAAGAGGCACAGATAGTCCTGTCGTCGCGTACGAGTTGTCAAAGTAGCATGTACGCGCCCTTTTTCTTCTTTTCCGTAGCCTGCTGACTCAATAACGCGGGTTAAATCGCATCTACAGCCTACGTACCTGTTCTAGCACACTTTGCGCGACCTTGCGACACTGATCACAAAGCTGCTCGTCTGACTCGGGCCTTTTTCGTCCTCATCGTTATAGCGAGCGATGTCATGAATCGATGAACTTTCCATAAAGAGCACACGAGGCAGAGGGTTTCTGGATCTTCGGTTCGGAAAGGCAATTATAAACCTGGAGAGAGATCGATATGAGGGTTTTTCTTGGAAGGTGGTAGGTCGTTTGGTTGCCGGTGGGTCATTGGTACCGGTGGACTGAGGAGGACGAGAGTCCTGAGGGTGCTTTTGCGTATGCGGCGACGCGCTGGCAGGGGTAAGTTGTATGCTTTGCTGTCGGTTTTCGTGGGGAGCGGTTCACCAATTTTGGTTCAGGTCTTAGGCGTTCACCGACAAAGTACGGGACTGCGCAGGCCATCGCATGCATGCGAACCGCCGGCCAATGGTTCCTAAAATTTCACCATGGAGTAGATGGGAACGTGGAACGTCTCCGCCGTTTGTGCCTCCGCGTTCCGCCCGGGCTCACCGTTGAGGAAGTTTCCGAACCATTGCACCCGCTCGACCCCTTCTCGACCGCAACCTACTTGACGAAAACGTAAACCAGTCATCGCGCGATCCACAGCCCTTCGATGCTAGAAGAACGGGTTGACATGACATCGAAGCCTGGAGGATTTAGTATGTTTTTTTCGCGTGTGGCGTCGNTCGCCAGTAGTTGAACCCTCTCAGAAATCAGAAAAAACAGACATATCCTTCGTCCGAAATCTCAGGAAATGATTACCCGGAGTCTACTTTTGTTGCCTAGAGTTCATGTGGGACCTCGATAGCTGAGGAGTGCCCTTTCGACAGGCCTGAAGACTTTACAAGACGAGGAATTCGTTCACAAGACCCTTGGTGCAAACTTTTATTTCTCCGAGCTTTGGCGTCAGAGGTTGCGAAGTTTCGCCGCATGGTGCAGACCTGCATGCGTTATTCGCCCTCTACCCCATCCTCTCGCCCTCTCGCCTACAAGAGAACCACCCAGAGCTTCATCGCCCTTGCTCTGAAAATACCATCAATACGGAATACACACCATATCATCGAACCTGATGAGAGAAGGTCGTACTCTAAACCATCTCTTTGACCAAGTATCCGGTCTTTCCCCGTTTTGGTAGGGTTCTCTACTTTCCACAGGTTCATATGGTTGCCGAGTGAGCGTCTCTCAGCATCATCTTCCCCTAGTACCATCCAAGTGGGGAAATTAACTCTCCGTGAATGGATCGATGTTAACCAATTTCCCTTACTCCCCTCCAGGTCCCAGGGACCAACATCCCAATTGCTTATTCCTCGTTACCCCGCACTTCTACCCTTCCATCTTCCTTTGGATGCTTCTGCTTGTGGTTTTTAAGTCACTGGGATGCGGAGGCAATAAACCACCCAAATGGATCGACGATTTCCCTTTCCTCGCGAAATAGTATATGAAGCCAGCGTTACAAGAAGGAGCTAACCTGATTCCCCAATCCTCCCTCTAACTCCTCTCTCCACGGTGTGTATATAGTGGTCGGCGCGCGTTCCCCCCTTCCCCTCCACTCCCTTCTCGTTCTCTTCGACTCTTACAAGCTGGCTGGGTGGTAGACTGAATCATGGCACCAAGGCAACTGCCGGAATGGACTATTGTGGATTTTATACATCGTGGACCGTGGTGGGGCAATCATGGTGAGTTTGTTCGTGTTCTTGCTCTAACGATCAATTTTCATAATTGCGATCTACCTAGGGATTCTGTTGCTGAACCTATGTTTGCTCATTCCTCTCATGACGTCGTCTGTTAACGGACTTGACTCATCACTGGTCAATGGTACGTCACATCGTTCGAATCCTCTCGTCGCGAAGAACTCAGCGTATCCCCCAGGCTTGCAAATCATTCCCGATTGGCAGGACTTCTTCAATCATCCAACAGGGGTTTCCCTAGGTATGTTCGCGAGCGCAGTCTCTCAAGGTCGGTGGCGTACTAGGGATCCTGATTTTCTCTCTTTGAAAGGCCTGATCAACTCTGCACAAGCTATGGGAGGACTTGCTGTGGGTCCCGTTCCTCCCACCTATCCCTTGGCAGTTCCTGACGCGTATCTTCATCTCAGGGCCTTCCCCTAACTCCTCTAGCCTCGGACATCCTTGGTCGACGAGTAGCGCTGTTCATTGGTTCAGTGATCATGCTTGCCGGTGTCGCCCTCCAATGTGCATCATCTACTGTCGGGATGTTCATTGGGTCACGCGTCATGAGTATGTACTCCACATTGATCCGTCCCTTGCCCAGCTTAACTTTGTTCACACCCAAAAACTAGTCGGAGTTGGCCTAACTTTCTCTCTTAACGCCGCACCGCTGCTACTTATCGAACTCGCATATCCCACACAGGTATGGAGCATAGAAGCTTCGTGTATATCTTCCCTGGAAGTTAATCGGCCTCCTGTTTTCTAGCGAGGAAAAATCACGTCGATATACAATTCCAGTTGGTATCTCGGGAGTATTATATCAGCTTGGTCATGTTATGCTGCGTATAATCATGCCAGCGGCAGTCAGTGGTCTTGGAGAGTTCCAACGCTCATCCAGGCCGTGGCTCCGTTGGCCCAAGTCTGCCTGGTTTGGTGAGATTAGATTCGCCTTAACGCTATGATGTGCTTAACTTTTTCTCAGGGTTATCCCGGAAAGTCCCCGATTTCTTGTATCCAAAGGACTCGTAAGTCTTTGAAGTCGGGCTTGTCATGTGCTGTTCGCTCAGAGTTCACTTTTAGGAAGGCGAAGCCGCTCGTATATTAGCCAAGTACCATGCAAATGGTGGCGATGAACGTGATCCACTTGTCGTCTTCGAAATCGCTCAGATAAGACACGCTCTGCGGATGGAAGAGGAAATCAACAAAACTACGACTTGGTGGAGCTTGGTATCCACTCCGGGGAATCGTAGACGATTGCGGATCATCGTCGCGATCGCCATGTTTTCGCAATGGAGGTGAGAATCATTGACTGCTCTTTATATCCTTGATGCGGTCAACTGACTTTGTCTCAATTCAATTAGTGGTAACGGCTTGGTCTCCTATTATATCAACTTGGTTCTTGAAGGCGTTGGTATCACAAGTACGCTTACCAAGGCGGCGATCAATGGTGGACTCCAGGTATTCAACTTTTTCATCGCCATTACCGCCGCTATGCTTGTCGATTGGGTTGGCCGAAGAACACTCTTTATTGCTTCGAATGCTGGAATGTTGATAGGTGGGCTCGTCTGTCTATCTTCCCTCCATCCCCCGTGCTCACGATGTTTATTTTGCAGCTTTCTCTATGTGGACTTTAACCACTGCACTTTTCAGTGAAATGAACAATGTTGCTGCCGCTCGAGGTACGTCTTACTACTCAACATCGCTTGGGCCTTTTCGTAATCTGTTTGAATAGCAACGATTCCTCTCATTTTTATATTCTATCTATTCTACGACATTGCTTATACGCCCATGTTGGTCGCGTATACATTGGAAATCCTTCCGTACAAGATTCGTGCCAGAGGCTTTGCTGTCATGGTTCGAAGCTTTTGTTTCCCATAACAAGCACATCCTGACATTCCTTTTACAGAACCTGACCGTCTATCTGACCTCTGCATTCAACCAATTCGTCAATCCCGTCGCGATTCGTGCGATGGGTTGGTGGTACTACCTGGTTTACGTTGGGTGGCTCCTTTTTGAGCTTATTTTCGTGGTTATGTGTATTGTCGAAACCAAAGGTAGGCATTCACTCCTTGCCCTCACAAGGCCCCGCCCAACTCACCTTCGTCTTCAACAGGTCGAACACTGGAAGAAACAGCCGCGCTATTCGATGGTGATCAGCAGCAACAAGACTTGGTCCAAATGGGTGGCGAGGCCGCCACCATGACCATGAGCCGCGGAAATATGCTCAACCAACACACAAAACATGAAGAAGCTCGAATAGAGCACCACGAACTGAGGCCGAGAAGTTCGTCGTCGCATTCAAACTCGGGCTCAAACGCTTCGTCTCGCATCGCCCTTGCTCTGTGACCCATCTAGTATCTACCACACTACCACCACATTGACACTGCTTCTAACCGCTCATGTATTTTTATAGTAGAACTTTTTATTTTGCGCTAGCTTGTAGGGTTGTTGTAACAAAAACGTAAAAATGGATGTATAAGATTCAATAGGAATATAAAAACATGCCAAAAGCTTGAGAAATTACGCAGCTTCGGCCGCACTCTCTGGAACCCAAATTTGCACCATCTCCGGGAAACAAGAAAACGTACCCCACCCATTCTCATCAACCTCGACCTTTCCGTGCTGCGTCATGAAGCTTCGGTAAGAAGTCCTGGCATTTTCCTAGCGCAAAGTATTCCAGTTAAAGAACTGTTGCGTTTAACCAATGAAATTCCGGGAAGAACTCACAAGACCGACATTCATGCGCAGATTGTGGACGAAGTTGTCCGAGCTTGCGGTGACCATGCCCTTGATCAGATGGCACGCTATCACAAAAAAGGAAGGGAAACTCACTCGGTTTTATTACTTACGAGCACGACACACCCTTTGCGCCGAGCATCTCCCATTCGTACGAAACCAATACAATTCTTCTCCAGGAAGTAATCAGTGCACGGCCCATAGGCCCATCGTTGACGCGCTTCAATCAAGAGCTTGAGATTGCGGGCCGTTGCTTCATTGTAGCATTCTTTATTCGGGTAAAGATCACCGTAGAAAACACATCTGGCCGATGCACAAGGCTCCTTGGTATACTACCGTCTAGTTTGACAGAAGGGGTAACTCACGGATGTCCGGTGGGCCGGAGAAGGATCAGGGCGTAGGCCTGGATCTTGAAATGGGCGTCGACCTGTGTGAGATGGGATGAGCATAGGCACTTCAGTCCACATGCACAGAATACCTTACCCAACTCTCCAATGTCTGTCCTTCGACCTAGAAATGCACCTCTTGTGAGCGGGGAGGCGTCCAGGAAGGTTTTGCCTCACCGTGCTGCGTAAGGTGCATGTAAGGGGAAAGCTGGGTAATTCAGAAATATGGATGGATGAGATGGGCGCACTCATGATTATCGACGAAGGTGACAGCATCGTTTGGTTTGATTTTGACGATAGTATTGTTGAAGATAGTACGAAGGTCGTATCTGGCACGCTTGCGACTGGCCTCGTTGAAGTTCATATGCAGAGGGACGTCGAAGAAGGAAGTCTGAAAGTGATCCACTTCCTGGACATTTTGAAAGACGCGGGAGGGGACACACCTCGCCTTTGAAAGCCCGGATCCATGGTAGGATCTTCTTGATACTATGAATCCCGGAAGCGTCACGTCAATATCAGGTTCAGACAAAGGTTCAACCTGACTCACTCTCCGGACCAATATTCTGAGACAGCAAACATCTTCGGCATCCCAGAGCGCTTGCGAACAGTTTGAATCTGGTCGAAGGAAATGAGCGTTTCAGTCCCGATGATCAAGAACTTATTTGACCCACAAATTCGAGGAGAAATCGTTGGTCTATATGTTTGATAGCATCTAGACGGAACCCGGACGNCTGTTGTCTTGAGGTGGGCATCCTTCAGCTAAACATATACGCTGATATATGAGGGCCTTACTTCTAATATCCATGGTCCCCACTTCATGAGGTCCTCTCGGACGGCAGGGTGCCTAAAGTCGATCTAGAACCGCAAAGTTCGCCGCGTCAGAAAACGACTTCCGACTGTTGATACAGGACATACATCGAGGCCGAGCAAGTAGTCATAATTTCCCAATTCATTATCGACGTGATTGGACCATCCTTTGTGGCCTGAGCCGACTATGCGATATATTTCGTTCTGTCTTGTCTTGTCATCCCAGTCAACACCTACATAGGCAAAACACTGAGCAGGCGCACGCTAGGTCAGGGAATGGCGGCTTACCAGTAAAGTGCTGCTGGGTCCAAACGAAGCTACTGTACTGCACGGCATTAAGCATCTTCGAAAGCCTCTTCTCATCGTTTAATTTACTTTACCCAAACGTCCTGGGAAGTCGAAGGCAGTCCAGCCCTGTTCAAAGTTAGAGTAATGTTATGTCGATCACTGGGGGGCTTCACTAACTTGTATTTCTCGTACAGGCCCCGTAGCCTTGAGGCGGTTTTGCGGATTGCATGGAACGGCCATGAATGTTTCGACCCGATCTCCCCCCATTTTATGCTGTCATGGTTGGCATGAGGAAAAGAGTGGGATCACGAAGATCGGAATATACTGACATTGAGCACGGCATCTATGAGAATGTCGACGTTGTGCTGCTTAGCTAGGGCACATGCACTGAGGAGCTCTTCTCTGGTGCCCCATCTTGTGCTTACTGTGCCTTTCTGATGGAATTCACCTAAATCCCACTATCGTATAATGGATGAGCTCGCAGTGGGCGAGTTGTAGAATATGGAGAAACATACGAGATCATAAGCATCATACCCGCGGCCTATCTAAAGATATCAGGCACAGATCAATGGGTCAGCCAGACTCAGAGTAAGACGAGAGACTTTTTGGTTGGCTTTATTCGGTGGAGGTAACCAGACTTGGGTTACTCCCATTCTTGCAAGCTCTGGTATTTCCTCCTCAAAATGCTTCCACCAGGATTGGCCTTCGCTTTCCGAGTCCCAAGTAAAGAATTGAAGCTGGGAAATGCCTTAAACAACTCTTCTGGCGACGGCCTCAGGCTAACATACCATCAAATAGTTGTTCGACTCAGCGTCAGGTGGCCCGAGACGCATTCTTGCCAAGGAAGGAGCTNGGGGGGCTCAGCAAAGCTGAGAAAAAATCTCTTATCCTTGAAAGCGCTTCCATGGTGGTCAGGTGGTGGTAAAAAGTCAAGAGTGGTATCGACACTCCCGCTTTACGTCGACGTTGTCACCGTACAGCGAAGGAATCTTCTCAGGGTCAGACGCTCGCTGAAATTGAAGTACGAGCTCCGACGAGCTCCGCCGCTCCGGTGGATATAAAACAGCAATTTTCGCTCGTGCGAAGTTTTCATCAACCATCCACCACTGCGCCCCCAAATCCTCTGCGGGCGTTTTGCTCTGCTGTTGGAATTTGGTGTGATGCACACTCTTCTGGTGATGTTTGGTGGCTAGGATCGACATAGCCTCTTTAATCGCTCTGAACACGGTTTTCTACGATGTGAGGAGTTTCATGATGTGGCGACATCCTCGTATAGTTTCGTCGTAATCCAACTGTTGTGGTTATGAATGTGGAATATAATTAGCCGCGAGAGAAATAAATGCTGAAATATTAGAACAAGGTTCAAATTGTGCTAAACTATCGTCTCCAGGCGAAGGATTCCGCGATTCGACTTCGTAACCCGTTTGCGGTGCTCAATGACCGACTGGGGACGGCCTCAGTATCCTTGATCGGCGAGAGGTCCGTGGGTATGCCCAAGCCCCCGCCCAATGTCTAGCAATGATGGGTTTAGCACTTGATCATCAATCAGTGAACACTGAGAGCACATACATCGCCTAGGATGTTGAATGATCCTTGCGTTGGGGGGAAGATGTTGATCTTCCTCTTCTTCTTAGGTAGGTTCTCTGGAGGGGGTTCAACTTCCGGAGACGGCGACCGCGCGGGTTTCTCCTTAGCAGGTTTCTTCGCCCTAGTCGACGCGGGTTTCTTCTTTGATTTAGATTCATCAAGCTCGATGGCGGGTTCGGGTGATGCGGCTTTCCTCTTGCGTGGTCGCGTAGTCGTATTGGATTTCGAAGCAGGTTTGGCTTTGGCAGGTTTCTGGGGTGGCGTGACTTCTTCGACGTCGCTGTTGTCAGCCGTAGCCTTCGCCTTGCCTTTCGCCTTCTTACTTAGGCCCGGTTTTGGGACCTCAGAAATCTCAATCTCGCTCTCTTCCTCTTCCACACTATCGTTTGCCACTTTACGTTTCCCTTTCTTTGTTGTGGACTCTGTATGCGCCTTCGTCTTGGGCTTATCTTTGGCTTCGAATTCTGGTTCTTCGCCGGAGGGCCCTGGTATCGCGAGCTCGACAATCTCATCCGCATCGTCTGCTGAGCTGCCGGAAGAAACGGGTGGCAGGGTGGGACGTGTTGGAGTGGATGGGCCTGCTTCTATTTCAACAACGGGGACCAGCCGTTGAGCCTTAGAAGCGGGTTTCGCCGTTGTTTTCCCTGCTTTCGAAGAGGATGGCCCTTTCTTGGTTGAAGCGGGTTTCCGAGTTGGTGGTGGTGGAGGTGACTCTTCTTCTTCTTCCCCCTCTTCAGGCTGGGCTATTGGGGCATCTTTGGACTGCTGCCAAAATGAGGAATTTCATGGACGGGGAAGGAAATCATAGATAGGTACATACCGTCCGAGCTCTGGCTGGGCGAGAAATAGCGCGTTCCGTCTGGAGATCCGCTTGAAGAGACTCGTTCTCAGTCTCAAGCAAGGATATCCTTGCTTTGAGAGTTTCAACTTCATCCTGGAAAGCTTCGGCTTGCTCCTGTTATTCGAACACATTCAACTAGTGTGACGCAAATGTCTAAGAAACATCCTTGCCTTCCATGACAGGACCCTTTCCTTGAGCTTGATATTTTTGCGTTGTTCCTTCTCCAGAGCAGCTGAGGGTTCGCCCGTTCGTTTGTCGGCCTGTTCAAGTTGCCCTTCCAAATGGCCAATTCGAATCTCCAGTTCGACACATTTCTTTCGGTGGAACTCAGCCTCCGCGCCACCTCTTATCTCCAAGTCTTGCCATTGATCCAGCTGACGCTTGAGATCAGCTACAGTTCGGTTAAGTTCGTCGTTCTTCTGCTGAAACTCGTCCGCACTGCGCTTCGAACCATCCAGGTGTAGTTGTGCACGTTCAAGACGAGTAGCGAGAGAGTCATTAGATACCTGGAGAGTCGCACGTTCCTCTCGCAATTTGCCCAATTCTTCCTGAGGTACATGAGCATTAGAATACACGCGGGAAGGTACGATTCGGAAACGCACCTGCAACCGATCTTTCTCCTCTTCGACGTCAGCGAATCTTTGACTCTCAGATTGAGCCTGGGCCACATACTCAGCAAACTCGGCTTTGACCTGCTTCAAAGCCGCAGTTCGAGCACCATCCTGAGCCGTGGCCGAATCTTTCCAATCCTTGATCTCTGCCTGAAGTTCTTCCACCTGCCTTTCCAGCTCCTGTTCCCGAGCTTGGAACATGGTGAGCTTGAAATCCCTCTGAGCCCGAGCTACCTTCTCCCATCTCAGCAACTTCTTTTGTTCTACCACATTCTGACTCTCCGCTTGTAAATCCTTCGTCAAGCGTAGGTATTCCAATTGGTGACACGCTCGTAGGGTATCGCAGCCCTCTTGCCACTCCAAGCGTTCTTTCCGCCATTGTTCTTGGATGTTTCGAGCAGCCTCGCGACTACGATCCTGTTCTTTAGAGAACTGGTCTCGCAATCTCTTGAGTGCATCTTGGAGGTTTTGGTTTTGTTGGACTAGCTCGTTAATATGAGTTTGTTGACTTGCAGCCATGGTGTCGACAAACCCCGTTTTAGGTACGCTCCTCGGCAGAGAAGAGGGTTTCTTGGACATCGTGGAACGAGTGTGAGGGCAAGACCGAGGAACTTCAAGAAGACGCTCACGCTCAGAGACGCTTGTTTCGGCACGGTAACGTGACCAATGTGAACAAGGGATGCCTCCTGTTGGCCTCCCAATGTGCCGATACTTCCAAAAGGGGAGGACAGAAGGGACGGTCCNAAAAAAAAGCTGCCCAGCGGAGAGTATTACTCACTCACTGTACAGTTCTTCTACAGTCCTGCAAATACATTCGTCATTGTTTCTCTGTAGAATGTAGACAGTCAAAGATCCTAGCAAAACTAGTTGGTCTGGGCGGGATAGGTAGGTACTTCTTGAGCATGGGTAAATTCAGATTTTCTAGATATAGGTAGGGAGTATTCGGGACGCCGTAGACAGATGTTTTGGACTCTGGAGACGATCAACCGTCCCGCGGTAGGGCGCTTAAGTCTATAGGCGCCCTATCGTGAAGCGCTGAGCTTGAACTTGCTTGAAGCTTCAAGCGTGACCACCATCTCTTAGACTCTTACATTATCCAAACATTATCGTATCAAAAGTTTCCAAACCACATCCTTGCCACTATCATTAGCTACCGACTCTCTGGTCCATCACTCTAGAGCGCGAACCCGAATTCAAGTGGTTCTAACGAGGCTTATGGGCAAAGCACACGAAACGAGCCGCAAGCACTGTCGGAGCGCGTTGATAGCTTCTATACCTATAAGATGCGTCCTCAACCACGTCACCGACAGGAGAACACACAGGCATCGAAATGGTACTACACTACGTGGGGATGTGGTTGAATTTTCACGGCAGACTTTGTGATGGGTGGGAGTCATTACCACACTTGGGAAATCAACAAACTCATTGACATGTTGTTACATTTCAGGTATGTCTTTCTGTCATATACGGACGTGCACATCTCAGAATCCAGCTCTTTGTCCCCATCTAGGTATGCGTTGAAGTCACGCACCGTTCGAAAACGAACCTACTTGGCCGCGACATAGACTTCGCGAGGTTGACCGGTTGATATTGGAAAGCCCTGCCAGGGCTCTGGTTCTAGGGGGTACCGGCCTTATTCTTGGGCTACACGTAAAAGCCGTAATGAAAGACGCCATAAGGATGCGACACCCTTCGCGTTCGCCGGTATTCTGGGATGATATTGTCCCAGTCTTCAAATCTAGCCTACCTCGATGTCTACAATTTAAACGGCACGCAGCACACAATTCGAATCCACGGTCTGCGACTTGCCATCCCGCAGCATCATAATGCCTGATGCCGGAAATATCGACATCAAATTGGCTACCTGCTGGAAAGAGTTACTTGGATCGTTTCTCTGTTGTCGCCTAGAGTAGCAGCGCTCCTGGAACCTATCCGCGGCAGACCTGACTGTGAATGTCCCCTCTCCTCCATCTGAACCACGTTGCGGGGTTACCTGCATCACTAGATCGACTGCGACGGCAATAGGCACTACCTACTCGGACATGCGATGAAGCTCTTCCCATCCTTACCAATCTTTACACTAATACCGTCACGGGGTGCTCGTCGGCATCATCATGGAGAATAAAAATACACCCAATTTCGCATTGGACTCGGCATCCCCTTCACCTTTTCTCACAACCCTTCTTCTAGAGTAGCTTTCATTTAAATCCTCGAGACTAGGTCTCCTTGCCTGTCCATCTTCGTTACTTTCCTGTCTCGAAGCTACTCTGAACACACTTCAAAATCTCAATCAGAAAATCGCGCATTGCCTCAAACCCCGTAAAATACTCCAAGATGAAGTTCGTTTCTGCGTCATCCGTCGCTCTTTCCCTTCTCCTCGTTTCGACTGCTGCGAACCCTTTCGAATTCGGCCAGAGAGCCCAGGAAAACTCTGGCAGTCGCAAGGAAATAGGGATTACCTTTGGAGCAGCATCTGGTGCAGCTTTCTGTGAGTCTTCGTTGAACCCCCACTCTGGGTAACTCACCTGACCTTTAATTAGTCCTTACCAACGAGCCAGAAGGCAGCTTCATCGTTGGTGCCGATATAGGTTCTAATGGAAAACTAGTATGTTGTGAACTTTTCGAATTATTATTCTTGTACTAGAATGTGATCAATAGACCCTCAGGCGTGCCATCAGCACTGACGGTCTTGGTGCACATGGATTGGAAGACCTCACTGCTCCAGACCCGTTGTTCAGTCAAGGTGCCGTCAAAGTATCATCGGCAGCCAATCTTTTGGCAGCGGTTAATGTGAGGAATTCTTGTCTTGACTTCCCACAAGCCTGTCAAATCTAAAAAAACAATTTAACCGCGATAAACAGCCTGGCTCGAATACCATTTCCCTCTTCAGCATAAACCCTAATGATCCTACCGATCTCCGTATGATTGGGAAACCCACGAGTAGCGGTGGTGAATTCCCTGTCTCTTTGGCTTTCAGTCCCGATGGCAAACGCGTCTGTGCATTGAACGGCGGCGCCTTGAACGGAGTCAAGTCAGATCCACACTTGCATTATCTCTTCGAATCTAATACCTCCTCCTCCCTAGTTGTTTCCAAGTTGATCCAAAGCGTGGTCTTGTGTCCATCACTGGCACGAATCGATCCCTCGGTCTCAACCAAACCACCCCAGCGACCGGACCAGAGGGAGCAGTATCTCACATTTTGTTTGCCGAAACCAACGATGCGATCATCGTTTCGGTCAAAGGCACCCCGCCGACTGCCGGCGGATTCACTGTTTTCCCTTTCCAGAGTGATGGGACCCTCGCCCAAGCTCCCGTTCAAGTAGCCAGTGCGGAGGGAGGGTTGCTTCCATTCGGAATGGCTTTCCTCCCTGGGAAGGAAGTAATCCTCGCAACAGATGCTGGTGTCGGTTTCCAGATCATCGACCGTGCGGGACAAAGGAAGAGTACGGTGAAGATTGATGGACAACTTGCTACTTGCTGGACTGCGTTCAGCAAGTCTACAGGCAATTTCTATCTTACGGACGTTCAGACGGCAACTATTACTGAAGTCAACGTGGACGACAACCTCCAGGGCTCAATTGTCAAGGTGAGCACACCGTGTCTTTGCAGTGAAATCGCAGTAATCGATTATGCCTATTAGCAATACCCGCTTGGAAAAGGGCGTGGAACTGTTGAAGATGACATTGCTTCTATTGGGGGGCGAGAGTAAGCATTTCAATATTTCAGGCCCATTTTACCATCTCATTGCTTGCTATGTATAGCTTCTTGTATGTACTGGCAGCAAATGCTACCTCGATTGACGTCCTTTCCTTGGACGCCCCTGGTCAGGCCAAACCCATCCAACAATTGGACCTCGCCGGCCCTTCGCGGAGGGCTGGGTTGACTTTGAGTAAGCCCTTCGCCTTGGCCTTCCAAGCGTCAGCTGACGTCTTGCGCACCTTTGCAGACGCCGCTAACATCCAAGGAATGACTACATTCGTCAAGAATTAAAGTCTAACGTAGTTTTCATGTACTTACTACAGACAAGGAGAACTATGGAAAGCCGGAAGGCCCTAGCCTTAGCATGTACAAATAAAGTGAACCCTTGTTGCTTACGTGTACATTCTCAAAGTTTCCAACTCGACACCCTGGTCCCTCATCGCGGCCTGGTCACGAGGCTACGAACAAACGATGGGCATGCTGCTCAACTTTTGGCGCCGCTTTCCGGAGAACATTCGTCTCTGGACCTACTGGAAACTGGTCGCGCTTGGAATCCGGCTGTATGGCCGCACTTCATCGCCGTGTTGTTTTCGCCTACCCTTCAACATGTACGCTAAAGTCGGACTCTACGTCGACATGTACGAAGCTCACGCGCTACGCTTCCTCAATGAACGCGTGGTGGGACCCATTCCGCAGCTAGTCGACGCCATCTCCGTTCGGAGTGGTGCTTTCATCGTCATGACGGGTCTGCCTGGTAAACCACTCGAAGATCGTCTATGCAGGATGTCCTCACAACAGCGGTCTCTGCTTGCCCTTGATCTTAAGAAAATATTTGATCAGCTTCGCTCGATACCACCTCCCCGAGAGGGACCCAGAATCTGCGCAGTAGACGGAGGTGCCTTCAGGTGTTTCCGTGTAACAGACGACAGGATCGGGCCCTTCTCTACTGAAATGGATTTTTATCGTTTCCTTTATGGCCGACTGTGGCTGCCAGAACAGGAGCGTCTCCAAGCACTCGCGGAACGCGTTCACACAAGGACCTATTCCCTCTGCCTCCATCACAATGATCTGGCACCGCAGAACATACTTGTAGATGACCAAGGCCGCTTATCTGGCCTAGTCGACTGGGCAGGCCTTGCGTGGTTTCCCCAATATTGGGAATGGACGAGATCATATTACGCAACCGATGCTTACCATGAGTGGCAAGCCTTACTCGACGAGATATTCGGTCGATGGGAGGAGGAGCTTGCAGTCGAGCAGGAGTTCTGGCGATTTAGCAGCCCTTTTTGACGTCCTCGATATTGAACAGCCAGTGTTCAAAATCAGTATATTGAAGTGAAGAACTGCGAGTCCTGCCCAGGCTATAAAACCTCAGATGCCGACCAAAAGCTCACCACCGCCCACGTGGATTTCCTCTTAAGAAGGGGAGTATCAAGCCTTGAGGCCGTCTATGAATTATGGACGATATCCGTGCTTGGTAGGAGCAGGTTTGTGCGTAGTCACTAGAGCTAGAAATACCGTGTGTGGCTATGTTCCTCTGCAGCACCTCGGTAGTGTCGGGATGGACAAAAGGACAGCACCGTTTTCAACAATGTACTTCATCATAGCATCAGGGTTCACTGATCGATGGTTAACAATAAGGTGTGTATTAACAATAAAAACCAGGTTGGACCTCGGAAAATGAAAACAATAAGACGACGTCCTCCAAGTGAAGGTAAATCAACCGTGCCTTACCTGAGCTGGAAGTAAACGGACCTCAATCAGGGTTAGATTCAAATTATGGGGTCGTATTGATCCCGTCCGAGCGGGAGTCCCGCCCGAAGTCGTTTGACGCTGATATTCCTCGTCATCGATATATCCTTCATAGGGCCAAGGCTGGATAACTTTATTGTTCCTGCATCGCCGCGGTGTTGGATAATGCGAACTACGATCTCGCCCATAGCCCATTCCGGCGGTGCATGATCACAGTCGTCGGAACACTCGGTCTCCTGCAATGACATGTCAGCGAGACTCTTGAGTGGGTATATAAACCGATGGTAAGACGCAGGAAGAGCCTCAGGTTCCTCACCTACTCAGCACCGCGAAAGCATCAGCACACGCTCCCCCTTGCTTAACGTTAAACCCGCTCTCACATCACTTAACTCGCAATGGACTCTTTCGCCGCCATCACCACTTTCTTCTCCACCGCACCCAAGGCTGAAGAGACCGTCCTCGATCAGCCCCCTACCAACGAAGAGGGTAGCGGATCCGGTGGAGGCGCATACTGCGTCATTGCCTAAACACGCATCACGCGATCCATGCATGCCTTCATGACCACCACCACTTATGTGAGCACCGCAGTCTTGCCTGTGAACTTAGTGGCGTAGCTAACCAGAAGTTCTTCAAACAGGATTCCAATTATCATTATTGATCGACGACGTGACAGACATGCCAGTTACCGTCGTCCATCAGAATCCCTTCGTGCACATCCTTCAAAGTTCAAACCAAGAGACATTCAATTTTTCGACTTGTTGTACAATAGTGCGCCGTCGTGGTGCGATTTCGGAGGTCCTCCGTTCCATGTTGTACGAGCCTTCAAACCATCTAGTATCCTAGATATACATTCACTTATATTCGCTTACCTTATTCACGCATCTTTGGAGATTTACGAACTCTGTCTAGCGTGTATTAGCCACCATATACATTCAATGTTATTACTCACTCTCGATGATGCCACGGAGAACAGACCGGCCAAACAAACGCGCTGGAAGCGCGAAATGTGCAAAACTGTATTCGGATACGGGGAATCGAACCCCGAGCTGCCGCGTGAAAGGCGGCAATGTTAGCCGTTACACCATATCCGACATGACGGGATAAAAGCTCTTGGGTGGTTATGGTCATTTGATGACGTTTATGCCAGCTGCCATAGAGCCAGCTAGCATAACATGTAGAATGACCCGCCACTTCCGCGAACATACCCAAACCTTCTCATTAGACCCAACGCCAAACCACTTGAGATGACAGCTTGCTCGTTCAAATTCACTTTTAACCACCAGCACTTCCATGCTGTCACCTACACAGACGCCAAATCATCTTCGATTCCCCGTCAGCGTACGTTATTTCAGTCCCGGAGAAAATGCACTTACCTGAAGATGTCGTTTCCTTTGTAGAGCCATGTCTTGCCCAGCCGATTCTCTGCCATACAGCGGCAAATACCCTATGGGGAAGAAGGACAAGGCCCTCGCCGATGCAGCTTGCAAAGTCGGCTGGTACCGCTTTGCCGAAGTCGACAAATACGTCCTCGCTGGACACAAACTCTACCGCGCCTCATGCCCAGGCTACACCGGAGCGGATTCATCCCAAAAGATGACCGCACAACGCGCGGCCTTCCTCACCACGAAGAAGATTGACAGCATCCTTTCGTTCAACGAGCACTCGTATACTTCTGCCGAACTCGCGATCCTTAAAGCTGCCAAGATCAACTACAAGCACGTTGAAGTCAAAGATTTCGGTGTCGCTTCGGACAAGGACTACGATGCAGCCTGGCACTTCTTCAAGTCCAACAAGAGCACGCTTGTGCACTGCGGTTTCGGATGGGGAAGAACGGGAACGGCCATCTGCGTGCTTCAGTTGTACTCGACCAAAGGCGCGTCTCCGGATGAGAAATTGTGGGGAGAGGTCGATGGCGGTGACCAGGTCGAGAAGCCGGGTCAGATTGACGCGTTGAAGAAAATCAAAGCTGGTCTTCAGAAGGGATCAATCAAGCAGTAAATCACGTCTTTAGGCGCTTGTATCTCCTATAATCATTCCACGTGCCTCAGGAGTCACTATAATTGTGACTCCTTTCTCTTTTCCTTCTCTTGCTCCTAAACCACCATGTCAGCGAGCCTATCTGCGACGAACAACGTCGATTTCAATGTTATGAATGGTAGGGTGTCTTTTACTGAGCTTATGGCGCGAACCAAAATGTATTGACTCCTAAAAACTCCTCCCCAGCTCAGAGTCGTGTATCACCCAAGCGTGTCGGTTCCCTCGTTCCCAAGAAGCTTACTTCCAATACCGGAGATCCTTCTTTCCAAAAGCTTATATATGAGCTAAATGGCTTATTAGCTTCAGCTACATAGAGTGTGCGTACTTCAAGTGCCAGAAAATATTCATGACTCCTTTCTAACCTTGGCTGAAGATCTTGACATTTCGCCTCTGGTTTACTCCTCTTTTTAGTCGACTCCGGGACCTCCTCCCTAATGAGAGACTCATTATCTCTCCTGACCCAGATGAAGACGTCGACTTCGTCGAGCCTACCGACTACATACACTACAAACTTCTCATAGCGCCTCCTCAAATCGCCGGTAAGCGATTGTTATCTACATGAAAAGCAACCCGAGTTCTTATGTGTTCCAATTTCTCGTATTTAGAGCAGCTTTTGGGCCGTCCAGCTGAACGCTTTTACAGAGACCAAGCCTCTGTCTTTTATTTTACCGAAGTCAAGATCCACACCCATGACCTCCCTCGTAAATGCCTTCCAGTGCTGCACAAAATGCATGCGTTTGCCATTGAGAACAAGTAAGTACGCACGCCAACACCCTGCAAAATTAGTATTCAGTGTGATTTGATTACAGCAAGAAGTCCATGCGCGGCGTGGTCACCAACGGGCAAGATTTCGTTTTCATGGTGATCAAAACGGTACCCAATGAGCCACAGCGATTCAATTACTGTATCTCCCACCCGCTATCGTTCATAACTGACATGGATGAGAGACTCAAGACGGAAGTGGACGTAGATGAAGCGAACCTCATCGCAACTGCACTTGCATCATGGGTAAGCCGTTCTTGTTTGACAGCTTCAGCCGTCTGCGTCAGTACTTAATGGCGTATATAATCAGTGTGTCAAATCCCATGAAGACTTCAGTGGAGATCAATTCTTTGATCTTGAACTGCGAGAGGGCCAGGCGTTGTAATTTATCACTATCTCCAGCCGTAGCACTGATATCACAGTACACCTGGAATCCTAAGTCATTCTGTCATATCTCAATCAGCTCCTCCATTCTGCCAACTGGTTGTGGTTTTCAATCCTCAGGCGAACTTCAGAAAAACTCCAGCGTGTGTGAGACTCTCATTTGCGTCGCAACAAGACCCCTCAGATGTTAGGGGCTCCATTGCTTTAGTGCGTGTCAGGCTCGCGTGGCCACTGGCAGGTTCACTTGACTTCAAGCTGGTAAGCAGTGAATATTGACCAGCGTGTGCGTCTTGCGAACGTGCCCTCTCCCAACTGATGCGCTACTCAGTTCCGGGTCACTCAACATCACTCCATCGTCTTAGATTCGTCTACGGCCTCTACCTACTGCTGTTCGTTCCAGAACTCAAGCTATTCTGCTGACCGGATATAGACATCCTGCAGACATCGATTTCGACACTGTGCCTCGATGATCTGACAGGCTGCGCCGGAGCTTTTGAGAAGAAACTCAGCTTATGCCCAGAGGATACGATATTCCATGGATTGATAGAAGTCGTTCTAATGGAACTGGACTCCTCGCGCTCTTGTCAATCCACCTGCACTGGCTGGGGAACATCCTCCTGATTGGGACATGATCCTTGCCGTCTTCGACCAGCTTAGCCTCGCTACTTGTCCACTCTATGGTGGTGCTCCACACATGCAACAGGTGACCGCATGCAAAGGACAGGCACCTATAGACGACCACCCCAATTTCTAAACGGTATGAATATGCGAGGAGTAAACAGGTTCGACTTGACCGCTGCAAATTAATTTCCGGGTCTGTCTGGGCTTTCGCAAACCATTCTTTGCGTTTCTAGTATTCCACAACGCCCCTGGAGGGTGTCACCAGACTCGTTTAATCCTTGTTCACTGCTCTCTTGTACATCGCGATCGTGAATCCGGTGGTACTGCTACGCCGGGCTCAAACACACTCAAACTGGACGTCCTCAAGTATAAAGGTAAGCCCAAGTATTCGAACTATCCTTCAGAACAGAGTTGAAACTCAAACAGCAGTGAGTTTTTTCTTCTTCTTCATCATCATCATGCGCTGCCTTCATCATCTAACTCATCTGTCTGACAGCTGTTCAACAAAGCAAATAACCATCCCTTCGGCCTTCATAACTTCTACGTGTCTATCTACGTGAGCCTTCTCCACTCATGCTTAAGTTATGTTCATGCGGCTAACATAGTTCATCCCTTAGTAAATATGCCCTGGGTCGCCAACAAGTCTTCTCATGACATCAACGTCTGGGTTGCCAAGGACAGCGACGGGAATGGTAGCGATTCGTGGTATGCGATCCCCACCAAGTCTGTCGAAACCCATGCCGTCAACAATTGGTCTCGTAAGGAGACACGAAAGATGACGATCAAGTCCAATGGAAAGGTTGCAGCTTTCGATGTTGGCCCCGCTCATCGCGTCGAAGTGTCCGATGCGAACATCATCATCTACCAGCTTGTTCCCGTCGGGAACGCTATGTACTTCGCAGAGTAAGCGACAGCTAATGTGTCATTACTACACCATCATATATATTACAAGTGATTGGATCAACGGTGTCTACCCTCCTTCGTGTCCCTATCCACGACCTCGATAAGGGAACGTCAAAACCTACAATGAGCATCGAATCAAAGCATCTCAGGAAGGACCTCTGATGCCGGCTTATATATATTAGCCCGCCGCTTGCGTTCTTTCCAACATCTTGTTCACCGCGACTGGTCGTCCAGCATTCCCAGGATGTGCTACATCAACTAGCTTGGCCTCCCTCATCCTCAGCAAAAGGCCTGACAAAAAAGCAGGAGTGACTACCGTGTCCGAGCCTATACTACCCTCTCGACCATCAGCAGGGGTACCCGCGTGACTTTGTGAACGTTTGATCCCGAGATTGAGGGTATTAAAAGGAGAGATGCGCTCGGGCGGAGGGGCACCCTCTCCTTTGTATCGTTCCCAAAGCGTGTAGAGTGATATGATATCTTGTATGATAGTCGCTATGAGGGGTAGGGAGACATTCAGTCCGGCGAGGAAGTCGATCGCGTCGGTGGGTTTCTTCGGGGAATCCGGTATCGAGGCATGGCTTGCTTGGCGAGACGATCGGCGAGGTTGAGAAGAGGGTTCGGGCTGTGAGCCGCGTTGTGATGTCATTTCTACAGCTGTAGGGGACGAAGAAAACAGCGGAAGTGAAGCCCGGGAGTGCTTATCGAAGACAAATGTCATGTAGATGGCCGCAATGGCAATCATATGAGGGGGGTATATCAGACAGATATCCGATCGGTACGTGTCGTTGATGATAAACCTAAGTTGAGTAAACGAGCATCGGTGGCTGACTTTTGGCTGAGGAACCACGAAAACTACGCACCAAGCTGTCTGTAGAGCACCGTCTTTAACTTGGAGCTGGTCTTTAGTTGAGCCCCAATACTTTGGCCCATCGTCCATGCCAATACCCGCACCCAACTCTCCAGCTTCTCCTTCCTCTTCCTCTTGGCTGGAATCTCCTTCCTTCTTACAAAGCGTCAAAAGCGTCCTGTACGGATGGAACACAACCAAATCGCATTCCAAGTCATCCACCAAGTAGAACTCCATCTCAGCCAGTTTGGAGTTATCGGAAGGAAACGTCTTACAGCCATAGATGTCTTCTGTAGTTGAATAAGTAGATGTCAACGCTCGTTGGGTGTCATAGATGGAGAAGAATGCAAAATGAGTGACATACGACTGAACACAATCCTCGCTTCGGTAACGACGTTCTTGATATGAACGGGTGATTCCTCGGCTTTCGCTGCAACATAGCAGCACGCTGCGATCACAATGAATGGGTCGGTTTCGCAATACGAGTTCTTCAAGTAAAATCGCTTGAAGAATATGGTAGCAGTGGCAATAACACGCTGCCTAAGAGACAGTTTCTTCGCCAATTTGAGAATCACTAAGCAAATTTTGGTCTAAGAAGTAGAAACCAAGTAGTAAACGTCAGTTATTGAGCGTACGATCTGCGAAGTAAATGGCGAAGAAGTCAAGATGGTCGGGATCGTCGACATATTGCAGATCGTCCGTGCGAGCCTGTTTTACACTTGCACGGTCCACGATCCATCTTTTGCTGAGAAATAAGAATGGATTAACGGGGAGATGTCAGCACAAGTCTTACTAGTGAGAGCTAGCCCAAA
>JAPEVF010000348.1:0-46394 GCA_029747585.1 Pleurotus djamor | reverse complement strand
CTCTTGCGCGAGAATGCGGACTTCGTTGCTCCTGAAAACGGGCTCTAAGCCTAAGCAGGCGTATAAGGACTTGATGAATCACTTTAGGGAGCTATTGACAACGATGGCGAAGAGTAAGCGACGAATTTCATGATGGCGGTGGGTAAATAGGGGTAAATGGCCTATTTTCGCGCTGGGAACTCAAATATTTGCTTCGGAGGGCATATAGCATGCCAGATATGCTATAATAGGCTTAAATAGATATAATGTACAGTTGTAATGGGTGACCTTATGAATTGAGTGAGTTACGCGTAGCTGACCGGTTTCTCTGTGTGACCGGTGTGACTGTGTGTGACAGTATGTTCGAAAGTTTAGCTTTCATTACCCGATGCCTGAACCATTACCACACTTCACGGAATCAGCATACGCGGCTTTTGTTTTCGACGGAGGCCCTTGCGATGTAAGTCAGGGATCACATATAATGAGATGCCTACTGTATACTGAGTCGCTCGTGGAAGTAGTTCTGCAACAGACCCCTCACCGCGCCGTATGCATCTTATTCGCTCCGAGTGCGGTTTTGCTTCCAAGTACGCTGACGCCACTCCTCTTGCCTTCCCGAATTCTCACCTAAAATAGCCTGATTGCAGCGAAAAANCTCGCGTACGTGCCCTTGTTGGATCCTGCGCGTGAAAGCCTTCTCAAGTTGAATTAGCCAGCGCTTCTGCCGCCTTCGTCTAGAAGAATATCCTCAGGTGCCAGCTGAGATCAGAGAATCCTTAAAGGAGTGGTTGATTTCCTCTGAGACTAGTACTTGCTTTGGTTTGTTAATTTTTAGCGCAAATTCCATCAGAGGACTGACTCTTTTTCTAACCTCTTCATCAAGAGCGCACAGGCAGAGCGTGTTCGTGTTCCCTAACTGCCATGGGTGATTCTTACTAACATTGCGTGTAGCATCGATTCGTGTATATGTGGACCGCAACGAGTTGAGAGAACTTGTTCGAGAGGTTGAGGACGCTGTGCGTGAATCACGTTTAGACAGTTTGATGAAGGTTGGTCTATCTTCGCTGCTCTTTTGAGATTGAGCTTACAATGTCATGCGCAGAGCATCGACAATGAGTGTGCACAGCGAGGAGTTTCCATGGTGGTGGGTTCGTTCTTCCCTCTCACATACACCTGCAACATTTCTCTAGTTCTATGCCAGTGTGTATGCGTGGTATTTTGGACGACGGAGGGTACTCGGTGAGGTAGAATCGACCAACAACTCTTTGTGCGTTTATCCCAGGTTGCATAGGCATAACCTTACCCGTCATCTTAGTATCCGTTCACGGGCTCGTCAGCACGGGTGTAACTACGAAATTTTCCAATCGTGCAAGACCATCAAGTCCCTCCTTTCCCTGAAACTCAACGACGCATCGCTTGTTACTGATGAAGGTATGTTTACCCACTCCTCCGCGAGGAAGCTACCCTCACGATCTCGGTAGACCTGCGTCGTCGCAGTGATAATATCCAGGCAGAGATGCTCGTAAAACTAGAAAGCAAAAGGGCGCACCGAATTGAAGAAAACAGCAAAGCAGCCGCTCTCGCGATAGACGCTTATTACAACCGCCTGCGATCACTCAAGAAGCACACTGACACGATCTTCCCCAATTTCGCAACCTTCAAGACTCTCCCATCCATCCAGTCGATAACGAATCTCACCCCAGATGCGAAGATGGACTATCAGTCTCGGTTCCGATCAGATTCACTCCTTCGCACTATGATAATCAATGATCTAAAACAATGGGAGGACAAAGCGCGCCGCGATTTGGCTTCTCTTCTTGGCCTGGACTGTACATCTGCTACGCAGGCCATTCATCCAGTTGAACAGCTTGATGTCCGCTTTCTATGCACCCTCTGCGAAGCGCACTGTCGACCAGGCGAGCAAATGAGGCCACACAGTCTCACATTCAAATCAGCCTGCGCTCATAGTTGTCCATACGCAAGCCAGCTCGGTCAAAATAGGACGTGGTCTGTCAGTTGGTTCCAAGTGGATGTCAAAGTTGATTCCTTCTTCTCTTGCCTTCCCTTCCTTGATTCACGGCTTTTGACAGGCAAAAATAGCGATTAGAAAAGCTCTGCCTTCGCAATATCATAGCCATAAAGCGATAGCTTATTTCATCCAAAACCACCAGCTCGGGGACATATACGCGTGTAACTCATGTGAGGCTCGCATAATCATGGGCTTGCAAGATATTGTGAATGTGTTTCCATCGTTTTCATCCAATTTTACTTATCTCTTCGCAGGCCGAACATGCCCATCGACATGACGATATGGACGTTGTCCAACTCCCTCATGAAGAGGCTACATCCATATTGGTACACCCTATTGAAAGGGGCCTCACTAAGAAACTCTTTGGTGGAAACGGACCCGCGGCCAAGAAAGCTCGGGACGTGAAAGATTTGGCTTGCAGACATTGCGCCCAGGCTCGCCCGTCTGTCCCCGGGACTGGCATAATGGAGACTGAGGCACGAGACGTTCCCACAAATTCAATCAACGATCATCCGATATCACCACCCCGGCGGTCGACAAAGTCGGACGCCAGAAAGAGGAACCCCGTTGTGTTCTCTTTCAATGGGATGAGGTGTCACCTTCAGACAAAGTCAGTCCCTCATCTCCTTCTGGTTTCAAATTTTCGAAAATTGAAATTATTTCCTCCCAGGCATGGCGTCCGTGACATTCGAGATGAGGATTATTTTCGTATATCAGCAGGGTTGGAAGCGGGACCCGAAGCTTAAACTTCGAACTTCGATAACAAACGTGCTCCGAGGACTTACCTCCTGACTCTCCATGCCACCAACGCATCCACCGTAACTATCTCGCACCACTACCAGGCACTCCCGACGCGTTACCGATACACATGACTCGGGATCCATCCCACCCTCGCGCCCGACCTTTGTTTTCCATTCAGAGTAGTTTGTCCGCATTTACTCATACTCGCGATAACACTGTCTTCGAAATTCGTGCCAGTATACCCTCAGTATTCTGTCTGGAAAACACTGAGCCTCAAAATCCCTCATACCTATCTGTAACCTGTCTGTTCTTAGAAGTATCTTTGTTGACTCCAGGCAGGCGTGCGAAATTGCGCTCTTCCAGTATGCACGATAGTGGCTCAAGCGCCCACTTGTATCCTGCACTTGTACCACTGGCCACACCAATCCTCACAGGTAGTGCTTTTCAATCTCAAACGATTCGCGCAGCATGAACACGGGATCCGACGCTGCTGTAAACTCTGTACCGAGCGCTGATAATCAGTACGAAGCTGAAACCACAGGCCCCTCAGCGAAACGACGGAGGACTGAGAGGAAAAGGAACTATGGGAAGAAGAAAGCGACGCAGAGACGATGCCTTTTTGGAACCCTACCGTTGGAAATTCTTGCAGCTATCCTCATGAATTGTGCTTCCCCGAAGGATTTGCTTGCGGTTGCTCGATGTAGCAGGCACCTATGTTCCACCCTATTGTTCGAAGGCAACGCATTTATATGGAGGAGTGTGCGGAAGAATACGAAACCAATACCGATGCCTGACCCTTTGCCTATCTATACGGAGGCGTCGTATGCAGCACTGGCCTTCGACTATGGCCCATGCGATGTACGATTCACAATATGTTTGGTCATTTCTTCCATTAACAACCTTGACCTTATCAAGTTTTGTAAATGTCATGTCTCTGAACCATATGCTTCCTTTTCTCTGAAAGTTCGATTCTGTTTCGGGGTGAGTGGCAGATTCGGGGAGAGTCATCAAACTCACCCAACGATTTCATCATCTTTCAGCCAGAGTGTTGCAAAGAACTTGAGTTGGTTTCCTTTTCTTGCTTGATGGAACAGACGAAAAGCTGACATCTTCCCCAGCAAAAAGTATCGTCTCGTCAATTGTTATCGCACATTCGGCGAAGGCGGTCTCTCACATTTCATCGACTGGCCTATAAAGGCCGAGACGGCCGCGTGCTTCCGTGAGTGCATCGCTCGAGATCCACTCCATAACATGCCATTATTGATACCCTCTCATAGTTGAACCCGAACCCCGTCGTCAGTGCCCCACATCATTCATAAACACTCAGACGACCAGCTAATGTATCCCTTTAGCTACCTATTGGTTTTTTTCCAGTCATACTGGTTCAACTTGGATACCCACACAAGGCAACACGCCAAAATCCGAGGCCGAATGGTTGCTGAATGCTTCACTCG
The DNA here is from genome assembly GCA_029747585.1 of Pleurotus djamor. Lineage (NCBI taxonomy): Eukaryota > Fungi > Basidiomycota > Agaricomycetes > Agaricales > Pleurotaceae > Pleurotus > Pleurotus djamor. The sequence goes on along the minus strand of JAPEVF010000348.1, from coordinate 42,191 downwards.
CCCACATAGCCGTATGCTCCGAGGCGTGACCTCCTCCACCATCCGCAAAGTGTTGATATATCCTTGACAGGGGGACGCGGTGGAAACCTCAAATCGAACCCATATGAAGGTATGTATCCGTTTCGTTTTTCTCATTATCAAACTCAATATCTGCTTGTTCTCTGGCGCATCATAGTTCTATGTGAACCTCTGGGACTGGGTACAGGAGTATCGGCTACTTCGCAACACAATCCGAAAGCAAAACAAAGATTTGTGAGTAGTTTCACCCTTTAATATCCCTACTCAACGGAAGCATGGCGCGCTATACGCTCGTAGTGCTAAACGGCAGGCAGCATTCCACAGTTGGGATGTCTGGGTTTTGAAAACGTGTAAATCGTTTGCGTCGTTGCTCGAATTCAAGACACGTAACTTCGAGGTCATCAGCTCCAAAGGCAAGCTTTTCTTGTTCGTGGTCAGCTTTCCATCTGATCGCTAGCCTCTTACAGACTTCGATAGAATACGTGGTGATGTGGAAAGTGAAATGGCAGCTAGGTTGGAAGAACGGCGCTTGAAACGAGTCAAAGCTTCTCAAGAAAAGCTCGCGCAAGCAGTTTCAACACATTACACTCGTTTGCGTTCGCTCCCGAAGAATGCTGGCAGGGTGTTCCCCAACTTTTCCGTCTTCAAATCCTTGCCCGTAATCACCTCACTTGCCCAATTGTCACCCGATGCCGATTTCGACTACGGACCTCGCCTCAAATCAGACGGTATGATCCATAAGTTGCTGGAGAGTCAACTCAACGAATGGGTCGACAAAGCCAGAAATGATCTTGGTGCTTTGATCGGCGTCGCTGGGTGGAAACCACTCACTAAGAAGGCGGTCCACCCCGTGGAGAGACCCAATGTTAGATTTCTTTGCACTCGATGCGAATCGAACCTGGATCGAAACCTGTCAGTCATCGTCACGCCTCGTAGCTTGACCTTCAAAGAAGCCTGCGAGCATACTTGCCCGTACGTTCCGAAGAAGAGCAAGACACTCTGGGATGCCAAGTGGTTCCAAGTTGACACCAAGGTAAGACTATGGTGTACCCGTTGGGATCCTATAATATCGAATGGCGGTTATAGGCTCAAAACGCGATCAAGCAAATACTACCTGTCGATTTTGATGGACCCTTTGGAACACATAAACCTCCACACGACAAAGGGGACCTCTTTCTTTGTGGCTCATGTGATGCGGCCATTGTTTTGGGCTTCAAAGACATAGTACGATCTCAGCACCCTCAACCTGCACATTCTCGGGCCATTCATTAACCACCGTTTTGCAGGCTGAACATGCACACCGACACGATGCCATGACGGTTACCCTACTTCCCTCTTATCAAGCTCCCGATTTATTGAAGCATCCTCGACAAGTTGGCCTAACAAAGAGACTCTTCTATGGCAAGGGACCTCTAGGCAAGGAAGAACAGGACCTGAAAATTCTGGGATGCAGACATTGTACTCAGAGCCGGGAGCTCCTGATTGATGACCCTTGGAACCCCGCCACTCCTGACCCAGAGAAGGCACTCAAACAGCCAAACCCATTACCAGTTGTGAAGACATCGTTCAACGGCATGCGATCTCATTTGAAATCGAAGTGCGTTCATCTTGGAGCTTGACTTTAGAGTTTCCATATTCATTAGCTCTAGGCATGGTGTCGTTATTCGCGATGAAGATTTTTTCCGCTACCCTCCTGATTCATCTTGAGGTTGCTTTGCTATCCTTAACCTTTGGTTCTCACTAGATGGATACACTGTGTGGCAGTTTATCTAGTTCTCTTTCTGCTCTCAATTTACCGCGGTACCCATTCCCTTTGGCTTGACCATGTCATATCGATGCCTACCAGGCACTGGATTCCAGGAACGTATTATTTTCATCTCGAATGGTGATGAATGGATATACACATCTATTTATACAATATTGGAGGGGGCCAAATGTTGGCCATTGAATAGACTACAGACTGAGCTCTTTCAAACAGAAGTAGATTTAGATGCCTCATTAGTGGCTTCCTTGGTCTTTCTCTCGGGTAACATTGCACGGAACGATTGCCAGCTGCGGAAGAACGAGTCGATTACTTGGGGTCGATGATAGAGGGCCGCAAGGACTCGGGATTCCGGAAGTGTTGCAGGTGCGTTATCGATAGAAGCCAATCCGCATGGTTTGTTACCTGGGGAGACAGTTAGGATGATGGGAGCCATGACACAAATAAAGATATACGGACAAAGGTTGACTAAATCTGAGCGGGAAGAGGGGAGTACTTGAGTGAGTTTTCGCATGATGGAGGTGTGAGGATTGCGTACGCTCATTGTCATCCGAATGTACCAAGAAAAGAATGAGCGTCCCCGACTAGAGAGGAGAATAGGTTAGTCTCCCGGGCGAGTGAATATGTTGGGCATACCACGATCAGCGTCCCTGGTACAAGAAACCAGCCTTCATTTGGAAATGAAAGCGGCTGTTTCGTCGTTGAGGAAAGAGATGAAAGGGGGATGAGACAGAAGACAAACCATTCCGAAGCAGAATAATGCTGCGAAGACCCATGATTGAGCGATATACCTGGGTTCATGAGTTGTCAAGACGGATATACATGCGAGTAACTTGAGCATGGCGACTAACTGCGAAGGTAGGAACCACGCCAAGTTGTCAAGGTAGGTCTCTAATGTGACTATCTCGGCTTCGCATTGCTCTGAGGCAGAATGTTCAAAAAGACTGTATCGCCAAGCGACTAAGCGAGCAATCTTACCCGCACGGAAGTCCTGATTCAACTCAGTGCTATCTCTCGCCTGGGAGAGGGTTGTTTTCTTGAGGCCAAGTAAGTATTGATGACGCATGAAATGAAGGCAGCATACAAGCTTTGACAGTAGCTTCTGGGCTTCATCACTCATGCCGGGAGCTCTTGTTGATGGGATCTGGGGGAAGCAACCACTCTTGTAAGAAGCAAGCTGTTGAAGGATGGGTGGAATCTCTTGTAACGGTCCTTCTGCAACCACTCCCTGAGGGATAGTCTGTGTAAATGAATTGTATCACAAAGGCGGGAAAATCATAGGCTCACAGGTTGGACTGAGGCATCATCGTTGTTCGGGACTGCAGGGCGAATTTCAGGACGTTTGCAGATCCCCAAAGTGACGGTCAACTCTTCTAATATACCAACGACCGTTGTTTCAAGCTGGTGCGCTACGGATTGAGGTCGGTTGGAATGCCGCAGGTCTGAAAGAGGGATGTAAGCGGCAGCATATTCGTAGATGGCAAAGCTTGTAACCACAGACCAGCAGAGATATATATCGTCAAGTACGCAATGGAGTGAGAAACTCGAGTCCATAGTGAGATGGCTTCAGTAACCCGCTTGTCTGAAAAGTGAGCCCTATAAAATATGACTGCCACAAGGGCTAGAAGTAGGCTACGACGGCAGGTTGTGAAAAGATGGGGTTTGTGATACAATAGGGGGACTCACAGGAAGATAAAAGGAATATTGTCGTAACGTTTGGTCTTTTCAGGCTGATCAAAAACGAAGATGGCCACTAATGTCGGCCATATTGCGAGAGAGAGGAGGAGATATCGGCAACGGTACAACAAGGATGGTGAGGGGTCTTTGAACTGGGGCTGGTACGTCTGAGCCAGCGGTAATGGTCTGCGGCAGAGTAACCATCTATTTATAATAGTGACGATAAGGATACCACGTACAAAGAAAGTCGCTGAAAGTCTGCAAGTTCCATGGGGGCAGCGTGAGGAGTGTTGCACAAGTTCGACCTGGAGGCGGCTGTCAAGTCATGGCCGGACCGATTCCTGTAATCCCTCCCTTAATTCTTGACGGACATAGATGTGGTATGTATTCTCGCTTCCGCGTCCTACCTTCCACAACCAATTGTTCACGCGATCATCTCCTACAGCAGTTCTCGTTATCTTTCGCTCTTGTGCCCTTGGAATGTAGTCGACTCCCCGTTTCTCCCTGTCGAGTTTCAGAAACTATGATCGGTTTTGAATGGTGATTTGTCCCCGAGTTCGTAAGCAAGGGGTTAAGCGGCAACATACTTCCAGTATGCGTGTCTGACTGGCAAAGCTGGTCAATGAACGTGAGCAGGTTTGGCGTGAAGCGGATACATATGCAAGGTTGTCGTAAACACGAAAGTCCAATGATTCAATCTAATTGGATGATAAAAGCAAAAGAAAGTCTTTGTGACAGACTACGTGGAATTTAAAGTAATGAAGCGTTGGAGGAGGAGATGGAGGTAATGGTGACTTGCAAGAGCGATGCAATAATAGAGAGGAACGGAGAAGGACATAACCCAGTAAGCAAAACCAAACCAGCAGAAAGGTCCATGTATGAAATAAGATAGGATAAAACATGAACGGGAGAAGGGAATGACAAGGGGGAACGAAGAGGAAAAGGAGTGGAAGAGGAGAAAGCGATAGAACACTCCACGAGTATCCACGCCACTTGTTGGAGAGTTGTCTCCCCCTCCGCACCTTCTCCCGTCGAGTGGGGTTCATGAAGCGAAGGGCTAGCAGAACGAATACTCGGCTCCTATGTAGTCCACACCCGACTCCACTGCCACGCCTGGTGGGCGCTTCAGAGATGGGAGGACGTTGCGATGGGCAGAGAAAACGAAATCGAATTGCTGAGCCGAAAGGTATTTTTAGTCTACACAGGGATGGATTGATGTTGGATGAATTCAAAGAAATCGAAAAGGCCATGAGTGTAGCATTTCATGAGTATGGAATTAGAGAACCATTGGGCGTAGATGCGGGCATGATAGGTGATGGGATGGTGTTCTGAATCTGCGATTTTATGAGACAGGTGTTGAGGATCTGATGTTTGTGTACGCTGGTGGTAGTTCGACGGTTTCAGGTTCTTCGTCTTTAGGCGCTTCGCTAGGACCAGCGTCTTCGTGTTGAATGATGTTGACTGGACGGAGTGGTCGGGGCATTCCACTCTTTCTACCACTCGAGCTAGCGGTGGCGGCACCTCCGAAACCAAGAATATCAGGTGTACCACTGCGGCTGGTGCTCGTTACGCCGCTAAGTGGGCGCCCTCTGTCATCCGTTTGACCGGCGACACTGCGACCATCACTTGATGAACGGACGGTGGGCTCGGGAACCATATACGGTTCTGGTTGATAGTATTGGGGCAGTTCTCCACGGGGAGCTTCGCCTTCATCGTCTTGCAAGAGGTCAACTGGGCGTTCTTTGGTGGAACCTTGGGCACGCGAGCGGCGGCGCCAGAAGAAGAGGGCAAGGAGGAGAGCGAGAAGACCAATAACACCTCCGATTACACCGCCTACTATCGCACCGGTGTTGTTTCTGTTCAGGAAATTGAGTTAGTAATGAAAGTTCCCATAATTTTGGTGGACGCAACGCACCCGCTACTACTACTACCACCGCTAGTCCCAGCGCCACTTGTAGTTGTGGGATAGCTTCCACCTGCTGGCGAATTGGGTGTTGAACTTGGACTGTTGTCGTTCAAACATTCGTTGCTTGGGTTGATTCCAGCTGAGACGGTGTTAAGAGAGGAACCGGCAGTCCCGGCGCCACGGTTATCGCCTCCAACAATGATCAAAGTCGTGCCCGCGCGGATGCTTGGTGTCCATGAGAAACCAGTTCCCTGCGAGGGTACATTTGTTATCGACCCTTGGGGTATTGAGAATGATTGTCCACCAGGAATGACGCCTAAGAAGGATGGGATTCTGATGACGCATCGTGTGAAGTGAGTGAATAACTGAACTCAACTAGCATGAAAGGCTCACATACCCCTGCACAGTTGAGTTATCCCACCACAGACGAGTTGGCTGACATTGAACGACTTGATTTGGAGGTTCAATGCTGAAGACGAAATCTGGCGAGACGTTCTGAGAAGCATCGAAGCAGCCTGAAGAATCGCCGGAAAGCACGGTTGCTGCAACACTGGTTCCACCAGTTCCAAAACCGGAGGCATCACTGACCTGCAAAAACGTTCAATCACGCATGCGAAGACGGAGGACAAATTTGACCTCGATATCCAGGACGAAACACTTACCACAGCGACAAACTGAGTGTTCTCTGGATACCTTAGCTGGAAGGATACGCTCGTCTGACCATCTCCAAACGGAATATCTTGTATTCGTCGAACTTCAGTGTTATTGGGGAGTGTCGTCGCACCAAATGGAATGACGAGGACACGATAAGGACCCTGACCGCCGTCTCCAGTTATCGAGAAAGTAAGGTTCTGGCATTGCCGGGGTGTGGATTGGATATTAAAGGAGTAACCCGACACTAGTGGAAACAACGACGAAGAGACGAGGAGGACGGGGACGACGACGCCAACGACCATGGTGATTGTGGTGGTCAGGAGGAGAAAGTGTGGGTCCGGCTCAGGAGATTCTGGACGATTCTAAGTCGGGAATATTTACTCCAACGGCAATAACATGCTGTTACGCAGACGATCACCATCGTGAACTACGTATCTGCTTCGACCTAAAATATTCTTCCCATGTCCTCAATGTCTTTTCAGGTCTCGCTCATCCAGCTTCCAGAGCCTAGGGCTTTCACATGGCCCACACGGAGGCCATTTTCGTCCGTGGCTAAGGAGCGGCAAAGGCCAGGTTTCGCCGTTACCAAGCTTTTCTTACACCGACGGACCTTTCGCCACCATCACCGACATCACCAGTTACATGAGCCGAACATCGACAACCAAAGCGACTTCATCGTGTCCATCACGTCTCGGTGACCGCACGAACGCATCGCCGCCGTCTCGGGGTCACCGTTTTGCATTTGTAGCATGATCACGTTGTACACAGTGCTGTGGAAGTGATACCCACATGGGGATTTATTTACGAAGAAAGAGTATGCAACCCCTGCTACTTCATTCGCACTGTGAGTAAACGACAGCTGCAACCAGCACCAGAAAGCGAGAGGAAGACAGAAACGGCAATTGATGGATACCAAAGTACCCTCAAAGAGTTGAACAATGGTCTAAAGAATGGAGGGAACGTTGAGCATGCCTGAGAGACTATTATGTGATTCTCTTCCTCTCCTCACCTGAACTGATTTTCATTCCGGTGGTGATAGGAATGGTCGTGATGTGATGTGCAGATTCCCCTACATGCCAATATCTCAACGAAAAGGTTGGGTAAGTAATTGCTCCCTTCGATGTCAGAGGAATCAGGATAGATAAGCCTGGGTTATGAACATTAACTTCCTTTACATCCCGAGCCAAGGATGTACAGTTAGAGAAACGATGTACAGACCTAGAAGTCCCATTGTGATTGGTGGATAACCACAGGGCCTAAACAATGAACACATTGAACACCTGATAATCCCAGTATTTAGGATGAAGGAAACAGGATGGGGAAAGAACCTCCGTAGTTTATCTGGGACAGTGCTAGGAGGACCGCATGTAACGATGGAGGATAAGAATCGAAGCCTCTATTTCAGTCGGCAAACGCTCTGATGAAGAGGCAATGCGTACTACAAACTCGCGCCGCAGTGCGAAAATGAGGCATGGCTTTCAAGCAAGGCCCGATTGCGTCGAAGAGTCCAGTTAGAGTCCAGAGATGATCAGAGACACAGAAGGTTTGGGTTCCCCCGTGTTGAGATTGCTTTCCAACCCAGTGGATGGGATCGACTATGATTCTCTCGTCTTGGAGGCTGGTTTCCAGCTGAAGATCCTCATCGCTGCACGCTGATATTGACAAGAATGTTTCTCTGGAAAGTCGAATTCATTCGCCCTCGGAGTAGCACTAGCGAGCGAGATACCCATAGCTTGATATTTGGTACGCGAAGTGTCGTAAAGAGGGGCGGACAATTATCTTTCCAACGAGAGAACCAGATCTGCCGAAGGTTATGGATTGAGATAGTTCATGTCCGTATTTCGCGGGAGAACCCAACTCAAATAAGTAGCGCAAAAGCAAGATTCTGGCGATAAAGATGCACTGCACATGAGAGGTCCAGTCAACGAGCGATGTGGGCGAAATCAACTTGTCACGGTCACATGCAGTCACATCGTGAGCAATAGCGTCACAGGGTCATCACGTTATTGGTCACACTTTACCTTCATCGCGGCCATGGTCGGTTGCGTCCTTCGCCAGTTCTCTGCTCAAATTGCACGGTCTCAGATACGGACATTACGCGTATCAGCCCCTGGTCCGTTGATTTATCTATTTTGGAGCGCCGTTTGACTATATGTTTGTGACAGCTTTGAAGAAGAGAGCTCAAGTCCCGGAAATTGAGGACCTGTTTGACTCGGGCGAAACACCACACCAAAACCATGCGTCGGGGGAAAACACTACAGTGACGTCCTCTCGCGCTACGGGGCGTATCAAGAAGCGAGGATTGACCAAGGAAGCGCGTCTTGATAAGTTCAACCAGCTCTTCGCCTTCGTTTCACCCCGGCTCGGGAGGAAACCCGAAGTGGTGGAACCCAAGGTTCGCAAAAGCTCATGGGTGCATCTGGTGCAGCTTGCGACAACTCAGGACCAACTCGAGACCGTAGTTGAGTTGTTTCCGAAGTGGAAAGACATGGGTTCGGGCTTCGGGGAAACTTTTGGAGACCTTTTAGCTCGTAAGTGTGGCCTTTTGCCAGGGCATTCTCTGATACAATTTCGGATTTCTGCTAGGTCGATGTGATGAGCTTGCATGTCCCCTTCTTGCGCTCAAAGTCTTTGGCGACTTCCCCCGGTATGGCGTCAAGATGACGTTGACATCTGCCCGACAACTCCTCCATTCGCTGTATACCGCGTACCCCATCGAGCATACCATTGCGGCGGCGTCTCTATATAGCGTCTACTCGCTTCCTCCAATTGCCCAAGATTTGTCCTCCTGTACCATGCTCGTGCACGCCTGCCTAAAGCACGGCTCGAAAGACTCATTGCAAGTCGCCAACGCCCTCATTCCTCGGCTGAAGGACCTCCTTACAACCCTCCCCCCGCTCCAAATCGACAAGCGTTCCCCGAAACTCGCCCAAGACCCTTCCCCTCTCTGGCTTATGTCGTCTCTGACCCAACTCGATCAAGTCCTGTACGAGAGGAATGGACGCAAGGCGGAGGATTGGCTGAGAACATGGAGGGCTCAAAGTGGCTATATCCAGCCAACGAAACTCGCCCCCAAAATAGCCGCCTAGTGCCTTCCTTAGCCGTTCTAATGTCATCTTTTGCATCATCCTTTCCTGGAGCAAGCAACTCGAAACAGGTTCCGGACTCCGTCAGTTTCGCTCTCCACAATTAGATGAACCCCTTACACGAATAGCGTAGGCCCATGTTTATCGCCAACTAGTTCTACTGATGAAAGGATGTTTGAACTCTTCCGAGATCCAAGGGAGAACATGATACCCCAATCCATTGTTGACCTGAGTCGCTTTAAAAACCTTCTAATGCAGGTCGTTTTTGACACTAACGCCATAAATTTCAATCGAATTGGCGGACCCTTCTAGGGAGCGATGAGATCGCCTAGCTCCAACCCAATTATACAAGCCATTCATGATCTAACCGATGCTTGGTATGGTGCCCGCTCTCACGTTTCCCGCTTGCTTACTTGATGTCAACTCTCGATAAACTGTGTAGAATCGAGCAGTTGTCCTTGCTCCACCGGTGGAAATCAGCCAGTACGTGAACCTTGATAGCATCATAATCGGCTTGTAGCATTAATGCTTATCGAACAGGATCGTACTCATTGGCACTACTCCCAGGCGCCTTGATCCCCATGGAATGATCCCACCGTGTGGCAACCGTCCTGTAGACCATAAGCGTTTACTCGTACGACGTCCCGAGAACTTTGGCTTACATCTTGGATCAAATAAACTTTTAACTCAGCCAAGCTTCCAACAAATGAACAAGCTCAAGGTCAAACATCGACTGGACCTACGAAGGTTTGAACCAAGCAGACCAAGCTTACATCACGTGGAGTCAACCGACAACTCGGTGCTGCTTCAAGCTTCATCTCCCATCCTCAGGCCACTTGGGTCGCACAGGCGAACCCGGGTGGATGAATGTCGATTGACACGGCTGTACTTACAGCTAACTTCCTTTGGGGTACTCAGGCTGAGCCTAGAACATAATGGGCGAGTAATTATTCTCATACTTAGATCCATGCGGCCCCTCCTCACGCAGCCAATGGATTTGCACCAGGGACCCATCCCCACCCCACCTAGATGAACACCAATCAAGTCTCAACCAATTCATTACTGATGCCCGCTCTCCTCGCCTTCCCATTCGCTGAGATACGTCCCAGGGTCCACATGCATACAGCACGATCTTCGCATTAGCTGAGGTATGCAGTTGGGTGTTAGTCCGATTTAGAACAGCACAATTCCGCGACCCATTCAGCCCTGGTCACACCTGGAGCAGCGTCATTCCCGCGAACCATCGAGTCACGAGTCACTATGGTTGCAACCCAAGTACCTATTTAAAGGTCCCTCATTCTAAGGGCATTAGATGCTCAACTGTACAAATGCTCTTCACCGTGCTCATCGCTCTGTTCACTTTCTATGTCGCCTTCGCTGGCCTACGCAGGCGCCGCCATTCATCCTTGCCATTACCCCCCAGTCCCAAAGGACTTCCTATCCTTGGTCACCTCTTTGCTATGCCCCAAGCCTCGCAGTGGGTAACATATACTGAGATGGCCCGCAAGCTTAGTTTGTCTTGTCATTCTATGGCTCCTTGTCGCTCTCTAATGGCGTCGCAGAGACGGACATTCTGTACCTTAATGCAGCAGGCTCGCAAATCATCGTTCTCAGCTCTGTTGAGAGTGTTCGTGAAATACTGATTCGGCGGTCATCGTTGACATCAAGTCGGTGAGCCCCAGAGATGCCCTCTCACTGGCATCTTATTCTCATCTCCCCTAGGCCTCGCCTCCCCATGCTTGTCGAATTGTACGAACGTCTCGTCCTCTTCCAATGCTCACCGATACTTATCATTGATCAAGGATGGGCTGGAGTACTGTCTTTTCTTTCCTCCCATACAGTGATGCTTGGCGCAATCGACGTCGTGTATTCTGGCAAGAATTCAACCCTCAGGCTGCGAATGATAACAACCACAAGGCGGCACAGCTCAAATACAGCCGACGTTTCTTACAGAGTCTTCTAGAAGATCCCGCACGTTGGTCCCATCATATTCGCTAGTAAGCTTCTATTGCTACGGCATCGATCGTCTCATTGAATCCCATCCCATTTCCTTCTTTTCACATCAAGTGCGCCGGCTTGTATAATCGTCGAAGTCGCGTATGGAATAAACGTAGCTCCAAACGACGACCCTTTGCTAGCTCAATTGGATCATACACTCCATCATATGGGCCTTGCTGGCATCTACGGAACCTTTCTCGTCGACTACCTCCCATTATTGAAGCGTGTACCCAAATGGTTTCCCGGAGCCCAATTCCAGATCCAGGCTGAACACTCACGGAATGACATCCGTGAGATGCGAGACATGCCTTACAAACGGACGCTGGACGCAATCGTCAGTGCATATTGACTTTTCTCTTTTGATGGTCTAGACAATTTGCTTTTAGTCAAAGGGGAGCCACAAAGAAAGCTTCGTGTCCAGGTCCCTCTCATATAATGATTCCAATGATGCCACTATGGTGGACACCATCAAGGATGCCTCTGCAACCGCTTACGTCGGTCAGCTCAGTTTCCCCCGCCGCTTAGTGCGCGTATTGGCTCACGGACGTTATAGGTGGCGCAGATACATCTCCTGCCACCCTTGTTTCCTTTTTTGCAGCAATGGTTCTATTCCCTCACGTACAGCGAAAGGCCCAGGAGGAACTCGATGCTCTTCTCGGGTCGCGACTCCCTACCTTCGAAGACATGTCCTCATGTATATATACGCAAGCAATCATGTGGGAAACGTTCCGGTAAGCTGTCAACATTATCTACGACCAAACGGAACTGATCATTCCGCATTCCCTGAGACAAGGTGGAAGCCCATTGTGCCTCTTGGTAATAGCTCCCGCCTAACCTCGTTGCCACCCGCTTATCATCATTGTTCGCAGGAGTGATACACACGCTCCTATCCGAGGACGTGTATAATGGCTATCGTCTCCCAGAGGGGAGTAATATCTTCGGCAATGCCTGGTATGTAAGCGCTCTGATGGTTAGTGACTTTCTTGTTGATTACCGCGACTAGGGCCATCATGCGAGACGAAAGCATCTTCCCAGATCCCGATGCGTTTAAGCCCGAACGATTCATCAAGGATGGTAAAATAGATCCCGAGCTGACCGAAATCACTCAAATAGTCTTTGGTTTCGGACGCAGGCACGCTCTCCATTCTATACAACAGTTAACCTACTCACTCTCAACCATCTCATCTAGAATCTGTCCTGGGAGATTCATGGTGATGAATACACTCTGGATCTTGATGGCTTCGACGCTGTCCGCGTTCAATATCTCCTCGGCTAGAGGGGAGGACGGGCGCGAAATCCTTCCGAAAACCGACCTCCTCCCTGGATTCCTTACGTATGTTTCACTCTTTGTGACAAACGAATGGCAGCTGAAGTGTGCACTATTGGGACCTAGACACTTGCCACTATTTGACTGTGTCATCCTCCCACGTTCAGAACAAGCTAGGAAGTTGATCCTCGACACAGACCTCGAAATTTAATCTCAGAAGTAAACTTTTGTAAATTGAAACTCAGCGGCGAGTCGCCATCATTGATGATAACGGATCTGTAATGGATGCGCCTATGCGCACCTACAGCACAGTGAACCGTCTGGCCTGAACACTCAGAGCATCTGCCTACTCTTGAGTCTGTCTCTTGCTATCTAGGTGAGGCTTTGAAGGGTTAAGTAACAAGTCAGGTGGACGGATATCCGTTGATTCGGATGGACACTGAGTACTTCAGTACTGACAGCCAATCATTCTTAGCCTAGAGGACAACGAGTGGGTCGCATCCATATGCGGGACGCTTTGACCCGGAAAATCAGCCTTGACTCGGGAACTCCCTCCACTATCGTAAACCATTCGCACTTCAATTGATTCAAGATTGATCCCAGCCGGTCATCTCCCTCTCGCTGGCCACTTCCCAAGGTCTATTTACAGCTCTTCTCCAAAATACCCTCCATGTACGTAATTGACTAGCTCTTTGTGGTTTCTTGTCCCTTAAACGCCAGAGTGACAGCATTCATGCGACTAATCGAAGTCCCATCGTGCCTCGTGTTACCTGGTGCAGCCTTGATGCCCCCTTCGAGCTCCCAGTCTCTACTTGATATCCTTGTCGTCATTTTCATCCCACGCAAGCACCGTTACTCATCCTCGCCGTCAACCACTCGTCATAAGAGACATCTCTGGGTAGAGCCACCTTGCGCTCGATCTCCCAAATCATCGTTTTGGACCCTTCAAGTGCATTTTGTGATCTCCCATCCCGGTCTCCATGGGCGTAACGTTGTTCTACGGACTTCCCGAAAGTTTACCTCTGTATCATGTTTCCACACGAGACGAAACTCTCTTCCCGGATCCTCGCGCCTTCAACACGAGCGTTTAATAGTCAAGAACGGTCAAATCGACTCCGAACTGCCCGTAATCGGTCGAATAAGCTTAGCTCTTGGTACGTCGCTCCATATCAATTAAACTATCATTCCAACACACGGAAACATTAAGCTCTTAATTGTTCCTGGGAGATCCTTCTGGGAGCCACACACTCTAGGGTTTGATGGCTTTGACTTTGTCCACGTTCAAAGCTCTCTTCAACTAGGTATGCGTGCGTGAAGCCCTTCGGACGTCGGGCCTCCTTTCCCTGGGCTACACGCACATACTTGATGGTATGAAATATTTGCTTCTCGTCCCCGTTTACGTCCTGTTTCTGCTCACATTCACTATCCTCAAGCGGCCTCAACGAGCTAGAAAGTCACGCCGAACTCGTGATTCAGCATCTCATCCGGCCTGGTAGCAATGATCGAGAAGCAAGTCCGAAGTCCTCCACAACTCATCCACAACTCCGCGACGCGCAACGATCATGTGACCCTATCCCTTAATCCAACCTTACCCAAACCTTACCTGAGCTCGTGCAGTTTGCGTGTAGTAAGCTCAGGCTCTGTGTTGACTCTGAGTGTATGTCGTGAGGCCTTGGCGAGGCTTAGGACTACTTCAATGATCGATGCATGAAGCCCAGCACCAACTTGCCTCCACACACACTCGGAGTCCATGCAGAGCCTTCCTAACAGTTACCCCGGCGGCCAAAGGACGTCCCATTGGGCCCTTTTCTCTCAAGGTTCCGACGATACCACAAGTTGATCATCGTATCATCGAAGCCCAAGCCCTATTTCTCTCTATTCAGGTCGAAATCAGCCGACTCAACGAGTACAAGAACTTGCTCTGCGATACTACTTACTTCAAGACTCCCCGATGACATCATTTCTCTCATTTTCTTTGTCCTAGCATTGGAAGATTCAGAACACTCACACGTGGTCTCATGGGTTCCGAGGCGGCGGCGGGAGATTGCGTTGGGCACTCCCCGTTTATTCAATATTTGCATACATATTTCCTTCGAATGAGTATTAGATGTAAGTACGAGTACACCAGTCGCGCCTCCCAAAGCCAAGGACAACTCAACCTCATCGATCATCAATATCTACCTTGTTGATTTTCTCGAGGCTCAAGGAACTTGCTCATCAAATCGCATGCCTTTAGTTATGATAACAATGTGAAGGTAAGGCTGGTGAGCAACCGTCAGGCAATGTCACTGACTCGGAGTCTTGCCTCTTCCGATTCCATATGAAAGCCTCAACTTCGCCTCGTTCACCTCCGGCTATCAGCAGCACTGAATTGAAGCACTCTCCTATGTCGCCTCATGCTTCGGTTCCTACTATCGTCAAGGCGGCTGCAACTGATGAGATGTCTTCGGGATCGAGCCCTCCTAAACCTGAACGTACATGGATGACTTGCTTGGATGGCTTCTAAGTTCACATGGACCGACTCGTCTTGCCGAAATCAGTCAACTGAGACTCAAGACCCAATTAGGTTTTAGCTCCCGACGGAGAGATACCCATTCATACCAGATGCACTACCTATCGGCCGGCTTAACTCGGGAACATCAAACTTAGAAATTGTGCTGGGAGATCCATTGTGGCGAACACACTGATGGCTTCAAATAACTTTGTCCACGTTCAAGGTCTCCTGAACCTAAAATACATCCCAACTTCCGACAACCTCGCCGTGTAAGTAGTAAGTATGCTTGCTTCCTTCAGACACACGCAACTGATTCATGGCACTCTAGCTACACTATCCCTCAGGCTGCTTCTCGTGCACTTTGATACCTACCTTTGCGTGCCCGCACCATCAATGTGACCCAGAATTCTCTCCGCAGACCAACCGCAGACTCACACGCAGAGAGATTGGACTCCACGCCGCATAATGGCCATTTGGTCCATGCCCTTGTCCAGTCAGTTAAGCTCCAGGCTCCGCGTAGTTAGGCTACTTCAATGATGAAGCTCTTAGACCTTACTCCCCCAACCGACCACCCCCTCCGCTCAATATCCATGCAGAATTACTCCCCAAAAGAAATCCCGTTGGGCACCTTCCTCTCGAGGTCTCCGACAATTCCACAAGCCGACAATCGTATCCTCGAAGCCCAAGCCTTAATTCACTCTATCCAGGTCGAGATCTGTCAGCTCAAAGAGTACAAGAACTTTTGCGCTGTTGTATCGAAACTCCCTCATGAAATACTCTCTCTTATATTCACCGTCCAGACTTTGGAGGAGGACAATTGCCGAGATCTGCTGAGCCACCGAGTCTCATGGGTCTGCAGGCGATGGCGGGACATTGCATTAAGTACTCCCCGGTTATGGAATACGATATGCATTGGATCCCAAGAGCCTTGGGTTAAGCTGCTCTTGGAGCGGTCCAAGGCAGCACCACTCCATATCCTTGAGTCAGGCCCATCAACACGACTCCCTCCCTCTCTCCCCATCATCCTCACCCATTCCGCGCGAATTCAGCGGATGCACTTTCCCTACGAAGCTAAGCATTTCTTGGAGCCGATTTTCCGAGGATCCTTCCCTTCTCTCAAGTTCCTTCACGTCTCCGCCAATTTCAAGCCTCGTGCGAAGGACTTTTCACCCTTCGATATGCCTGTTCTCAAAGATTTGACTCTTTCAATGGACCCGCTCCACCTCAAGCGCATTCCTACTCACAATCTCGAGACGCTTCGGATCGATTTGAGTCCAAGTTATGACTCCAGAAAGATCACGACCAACGATATGTTCGCACTGCTTCGACAGTGCCCCCAACTCACATCCCTCTCCCTGCATCACGCGATGCAAGGTGGATCTGTCGGGCCCGAGGACTCCTCCCACGAGCCCATTGTATTACCTTATCTCACAAACATCGATTTGTTGGCGGATTACATTTCCGATCTCTCTATCTTTGTTCTACTTCGGGCTCAACGTCTCCGGAATGTAAAAGCTGGATCGGAAAGACCAGCCAGTGTCGAAGATGTAGAACAAATTGTTCCATACATCTTCGAAGCACTCCCCAAGGAAGCTAGCTGGTGGAATGTCGTGGCGCCAACTATCGATACACTGGATCTTTCGGATTTTCCGGGTCTGGTGCTCTGCCCGTGGCACTCAAGTTCGTTCATCTCGGTTAGGATGTGGCGTGACATTACCCCACAAAACCCTAAATTCACAAATTTGCCAGCTATCTGGCTCGAAATTGCTGGAGACATTAAGACGGAGCGACGTGTATGTGAGCTACTCCCTGGACGCGTACCGACCGTCTTCGTTTATAGACCGAGTGCACGGTGCTGTCACTGCTGTGATTACACTACTGTCGTTGGTCTTTCCGCAGGCCTAAATGTCATATGCCTGCGCGTTTCCTCCCTCGATTTTCTTCGTCTAATCCTATCGTATCCCTCAACCCCGGAAGCTCCTGTGGGTTACCCTTTCCCTTCATTGAGACACATTCAGCTCTTCCTTCAAGATGCAGATATCAAGCCCTTAGGTCGTTTAACCTCCCATGTGTTGGCTGTACGGGCGACCCTCCAAGCTCGAAGAAAAGTCGGCTTCATCACTGAGTCCATCGCGGTCACTCTTGAATCCAAAGCAACCCAATCCACCCTTGATCAACTACGAGTTTTATTTGATCCCATTACCGAATTTGTTGAGGTTCTGTTCAAACCGAACAATGGAAGGAACCAGGCATAGTACTACTTATCCAGGTGCTGAGTTATGTTTGAGAATACTATGTATCTTTGGTGTGAATGTCATTCTCTCTTGGACACGAGGAAGCTTGAGGCCTGGGCCTGATGCCTTGAGGGCTCTCACCCATTTTCTGGTTTGAAGTTTGAACTGGAGTAGCACTCCTATCCCCTGTTTTTGGTCCAAGGCAGTGATACGCAACTGTATATCTGTTTGTGGTACACTCCGATATCTACCTCCGCAAACCGCACCATCCTACCTCGGCTCGTACCAGTCAGTCGGCCAAAAACTCAAAGATCCGCTACGGGCCCAGGATTCTCTCGACAGACGCGTTGCCGATGTGCAGATAGATTGTGCAGGGTCCGTGCCCTTGTCCAGCCCGAACCCCCGATAGACTCAAGCTTCAGGCTCTGCGTTAAGTCTGAATGTACATCGTGAGGCCTCGGTGAGGCTGAGGGATACTTCAACGATGAAGACTAGGGCGAACTTTCCCAACCGACACCCAACGCTCGATTTCCGATGCAGAGTTGCTCCCCAAAAGAAGCCCCGCTGAGCACTTTCCTCTCCAAGTCTCCGACAATCCCACAAGTGGATAATCGTATCCTTGAAGCTCAAGCCCTATTCCTCTCTATTCAGGTCCAGGTCAGTCAACTCAACGAGTACAAGAACCTGCTCTGCGACACTACTTCAAGACTCCCCGATGACATGCTTTCTCTCATCTTCACTACCCTATCTCTGGAAGATTCGACACGCTTCCACAGAGTTTCATGGGTCTCAAGGCGTTGGAGGGGGATTGCATTGAGCACTCCCCGTCTATGGAGCACAATGGGCATTTCATGGAAAGAACCTTGGATTAAGCTGCTCTTAGAGCGGTCGAAAGCAGCACCACTGTATCTCGTTCAGTCTGGGCCCTTACTCCAATATCCTCCCTCTCTTCCCCTCATTCTCAGTTACTCATCGCGTATTCATCAAATCGTCTTGCCTCATGCGGCGAGGTTTTTCTTGACACCAATCTTTCAACACTCGTTCCCATGCCTCAAGTTCCTCCAAATCGCCGAGGAAAATTTCAGGCTTTACGCAAAGGAACTCTCGACCTTCCATCTGCCCAGCTTGGAGCACCTGCATTTTTCAATGCACCCTGATCATCTCTCATTCATTCCCACCAGCAACCTCAGGACTCTCCAAATCGACTTAGTTGGTTATAAATCCGAGAGAATCGCACCGGACACTCTGTACGCACTCCTCAGGCAATGCCCTCACCTCGAATCCCTCTCCTTGAAGCATGCTACCCAAGGAGGATATGCGTTCAGCCGTCCTCACGAACCCATCTTACTGTCTTGCCTTGAGGACATTGATTTGACGATGGAGTCCATTTCCGAACTCGAAATATTCGGTTTACTCCGCGCTCAGCATTTGAGCTCCGTCAAAGTCGCGTCAAAGGCCCCAGTAGGTGTTGAGGATGTGGGACGTTTCGTCCCCCTCGTCTTCAAAGCACTTCCAGAGCAGCCACAGGGTAGCTGGCTGAACGTCGTATCGCCGTGTCTGAAGCCAGAGGTTTTTTCATGCTCTTCGTCGATCTCAGTTAAGATCTGGCGTTTCCCCACATCTGAAGTTCCTGAATCTATGACGCCACCGTGGAGGCTTCCATTAATCGAGCTCGAGCTCACTGGGCCTGGCGACCTCCAAAGCGAACGACGTATATGCGAGCTGCTACCCGGACCTGCAACGACTGTTTTCAATTATAAACTAGGCCCTTGGTGCTACGGCAAGGCTCACACGTCCGTTGTTGATCTCACTGCGGGCTTAAATGTCAAATGCCTCGAAGTTGCCTCATTGGATTTTCTCAATATGTTCCTTTCGCATCCTGGAAGCTCAGACGCCGCTGAAGGTCTCCCCTTCCCGTCATTGAATCATGTCCGACTCTTTCTTCAGGACGCAGATATCAACCCCGTGGATCGTTTGATGTCTCGCGTGTCGATTGTAAAAGCAACATTCGAGGGTCGAAGGGAAAGAGGCTTTGTCACCGATTCGATGGAAGTAGTTCTTGAATCCAAAGGAGCCCGGTTCGCCTTTGATCAAATCCAATCGGCATTTGGTCCCCTCGCCCACGCCATCGAGGTTCTGTTCAAGATTGGTGGGGATGGAAATTAGATGGAGGACCCTGTCCGCGCAGATGCCCATTCACTCCAACACTATAGATTCTCAGTATTGATCATCAAGTGTATGTACTTAAGTTACAGATCGCTCTTGCACGACGTGCCCTTGCCGTTCCCAAAACATTCGAGGTCGCAAAGGGTGATAAAATTGGGTATCAGGTTGGGCGTTATCGTGGGCTACATCGGTTGTGAAGCCATATCTACATACAGTGTCAGTGTCTCCGTGCTACCAGTGTACACTGTAGACGACAAACGAGCTGGCGGCGAGGAAATGGCAAGGAAATGGAACCAGCCATTCAGTCCAGGAGTTGATAGGAGTTGACGTTGTCGTTGCTATCGTTTTTTTTTTGGTTCACACCCCCAGTGTGAAGTGCTCCGTGTATTTTCCTTGTACGAACCAAACTCTATGCGTACGCGAAACTTCTTCGTGTACATTGTACAATTTACGTGGGATAGGAGAAGTCGACGAAGTTAACCCGAGTGAAGATTTGGCGTCCCCCGCTACACTTTACCTCTAAAAACGAACAATGTTAATGAAAGCAGCGTCAGCCTTCTTACTCTCGAACTGGCGGAAATCCACCACCAATGTGAGCGGTTCTAGGAGAAAATACGCCCCTATCTGTGTGGCGATCGATTATTGGGCTCGCAAAGTTGTACCTCATCATCGTGACGCCAACATCTAACCCGTTGACCATGAACCGACCAGCCTCAAGTACTCACTTGCTCATCAAGCTGCACGCCTTTACGAACATGAACTTCATAAAAGATGCTGTTGAGCGTTAGTGCGCCAAGCTTCCCAGCTGACCTTGGCGACCCTGCTGCCAGATCTTGGCACCCCGGTTGGGGAGCCTGGCCATCCACAGAGCAAGGCTGCCTTTGGGTAGACTGTGTACGCAAATGAGTCTCATCGTGCCCAAATTTTCACTGACATCCTGAAAAACGATAGGAAATTTCGTGGTCGACTGTGTTTCGCCGAGATTGCTCAGGTCTCTTGCTTTTGTATCATGGCGGCAACAGCTGAGTCTTGGACAGCAAAATGTCGATCGCCAAGGCTTGGTGTTTTTGCCAGTATTTGAACAACGGCGGTTCTTGCCCTTGAGTCCAACAAACCCCCACGTCGCGCGAGGTGTTGTTTACGAGTCCTTCCGCTCTTTCTTTCTCTCCTCCCCCTTCCGCAGTTGCTTTTTCTTTCCTCCCAGAGCATCTCTTCCCTCTACCTTCGTCCTGAGCCCAACCTAATTACATTCTCCAAAATGTTCCCCAAAGTCTCCGTCATTCTCGCAGCCGTAATCTCGGCTAAGGTCGCTGTCGCCCAGTTGCCAACCTTCCCCGCTACCCCTTTGGCTTCTCGTCGTTTCCCGTACCCCACGGGCATCGTACGTTCCCCAGATTGTCTATCTTTGACGGTAGCGCTAATCTGCCTTTCAGCCTTACCAAGTTGACACCGAGAATTTGATGCGGGGTCGCCAAACCGGATACAACATCTGTAACTCGACGACCCAAGGCCAGGATTCTCTCTGCCAGACCTCTTTCTTCAACTCCTTTGATGGTGAGCCCTACCAAGTACCCTTGTGGATTAGGAGTCAAATGCCTCAACATCGTTCTCATGTAGATTTCTGTATCTGGGGACCTTCCGAGCCCAACTCCATCGTTGGTGACACCGAGGGCTCAGCTGTTGCTTGGTGCTCAAAGCCTGGCCACGGTACTCGTCTCATTCCTGAAGGAACCTTGAGAAGCTTGCAATTCATCCGTGCTCCCGACTACATCTCCATTGTTGGACACATCGACCAGACCAAACTTAACATCGCGGCTGGTGATTTCGGTGGTGAATTGGACCCCCATGGTGCTGACTTGGTGAGGATCAGTCTATATATTTTTTTCTGTTGACCTTGGCATTTGCCACCGCTCCATCACCCTACCAAGAACGTGCGCTGATATTGGTTTCAGCGTGGAAACCCCCTTGGAGGGCTCCTTTACTCTAATAGCTGGTCCGGAGGAAACAACGATAGCTACACCCAGGTTATCGAGTGGCATCAGTGCGTAAATTCACCATGCCTTCTCATCATGACTTACATTTCGGTTTAGGTTCATCGGTGCCGATTTCTTCTGCATGAAAGCCTGCGACCCGAGCAAGACCAACGCTGCTGCACTCTGCGAACATACCCTTGATCGTATTGGTTGCGCTTACAATGTTCCTAATGCCGCTCGCGATGGTGTCTTTGAAGCCTGTGATGGGGAGAACCAAGACGTCCCAGGTGTCTACACTGTCAATGGTGCCGTCACCACCTACAGACAACCACCCGAGTCACTCGGTGCCATCACCTCCATGCCTTACACCGCTCGTGTCCCTGCCAGCAGCAACTGTGTCCCCTTCGCCAGTGCTGAGGTCTTTGGCGCGTTGGGCTCCGTCAGCGCTGATCCTTCCGTTGTCCCACCTACTTCCCTCGCCACCACGAGCTCTTCGTCCAACTCCGTCCCCACCTCTCTCCTCACCCGTTCGACGTCCTCCGGAACCCAAACCGGCACCGCCGCTGGTGCTTCCGAGACTGACAACGGTGCCAGCGTCGTTGTATTGTCCGGTGTCGTTACCACCCTCGGCGTCGTCTTCTCCGCTTTGTTCCTCTCATGATTTTCCATCCATATATGGCATCGCGACCTAATGGGACTCGTCTTATTCCATCTTCCCTAGGATGCTCAGGACTTTCCTTGTTATTTTCATAGCAATCCCCCCACCTACGAATACGCCCCAACCATCAATGTTGTTTTTGTCTCAGCTTCGGCTGCTGAACACTTTTCTTACACTTCGTGTACTTGTCTCGACTGTTGGTTGAGCTGTGACAACAACAAAATTTCATCCTCTCCCCCTCGTCTATATCTATATTTCTATACGATCCTTCTTGTTCATTGTTGTTTGTTGACCTTGTTCTTCATTTCTATCATGTTTTGACGACCGAACGCTTTTCACTCTTACGCGTGGTTATCATTTCGATCCCAGATTATTGTTCACCACCTGCAACCTTACCTACAGGACGTCTTCGCACGTTACGTATAATTATACCCATGGGCATACACCCTTCTTTGTATGTAGCCTGTATATACGGCCGCAAGCCACTTCCAATCGTTACAAGTACAACGTGTGATATGATGACCTCAAGCAAAACTTGGTGGCGCATTTGGCACAGACTAGGCCTGCTCAATTCTAAACGAACGAAAACCATGAACGAAACTTGTAACAACGACGCCAAGTAGACTAGGACTTATATGGCAATTGTGTCCAAATGCGTACAGCGAGGCGAAGGCGACGACGGTGAGGACCCCCGATAATCCTATAAGAGGTCGGATCAAAAAAGTCGAAATTTTGGCACTTTCGGGTGGATAAAAAAATTACTATATAAGGAAATTCGCCGGGTGGATGAGTGATCTAACATCCCGATTAGGCAAGGAACGGGTGGATGATCGTAACCAACATCCAGCGCGGTGTAGATGGTATATACCGCTGTTCTGAGAGTGAATTGAGGATACCGCTATGTGTATCATGAGTCTCCATCGTCGCCTTCACAGGTGCTGGGCTTGGGTGATGCAGGAGTGATGGATGTCCCCTTGTATTCCCCCTGACTCCCCCTGGACGAGCTACAAAGTGCTTCACTAGTCACACCCACGTCAGCTAAGGGAGTAGAACCTATCTCGTAAGTGAGCTATAGGCATTTGAAATATTCTCGCGGCACCAGGTTGGCACCAGAAGCAGTATAGTGCAGTTTCCAATGAGATGAAGCTTCAGGAGCCAAGGTTAGCAAGTTCTCTATTCAGAGAATATGAATTAACTGTTAACTAGCTTGTGTAAGTCTTCAAGTGGCCTTGCTAGCTTGCTTTTCCTCGTAAGTTATCTTCGGGTATAAGTTGTCATAATTTGACTTCACCGAGGTTCGAACCCAGTTGCACTCGGGAGTAAAATGTAGGGACGGACGATAAAGCCGCTAGACTAAAGCGCCACGTTCGTCTCATTTATAACCAAATGATATAAGTACTACCGATGCAGGGTGCTCTCCAAATTAATTATTTGGCAAATTCTGATTCGCCGAGACATGTGGGAAATTGCTGCCGACTCGGGCCGAAGCTAGGGGACTCCCTCCCGCAGCTCGTTCCTCCCAGTTTTCCTACATTGTGCACTACGACCTCGGTTCAATCAATTACAATTCAACAAAGTACACCCTGACATCTGTGTCTCAGAGCTGAACCACCCAGGACCCACCCCTCTACCCCAAAATGGGTGGATGATATAACCGACTTGCCTTCAGACCACCTCAAAACGGGTGGATTTTTGATCTGAGATCGAAGTTTAGCGCTCAAAAACGGGTGGATGATTCGGGCGCTTGATCCGACCTCATTGCCTTTTATGGGAATTCGGCGGGTGGATAATGAAGGCGCTTGATCCAACCTCTCATAGGATTATCGGGGGTCCTCGACGGTGCCGCCAAACCTTCGGTCAATACGCATTCGGAAACAGTTACTATACTTATCTTAGTCTTCTTGCTCAACTTTCGTGCATGGTTTTCGTGCATTTAGAATTGAGCGGGCCTACTGGGACGCAACCTCGAGCTCTTTCCACTCGTTAACCCACATATACCGCGAGAAGGTGACATAGAGGTAGCGGAACCAGACCAATTGGCTTTGGTGCGCCCGCATGGCCGATATCGCACGAAAGTAGTCTCTCCAGTGTGATACAAAGGTCATGGAATCTTTAGAGGTGATCCTGAAATAAAAATAAGTCGAAATTGGTCGAAATTTGCAGCTGGGGGGCGAACGTACATTTTGGTGAAGACAGCATCGACTGGCCCGATGTATTTGCGCAGCAACGGCGTGGAGACGAGYGTGAATACACGAGGAGCGATAGACACCGATGCATGGGGCGAGTCCATGTCCTTGGCGAGTTGGAGGACGGCATGAGGTATGGATTTGTGGTTCGGATGGCCTGAAACGCCATCTTCGTCAAACGTAAGGATCTACAGCGACGCCAATTAATACAATGCACAGAGTCAAAAGATAAGCCGAAACGAACGGCCGTAATATGGTGCGCAGTGACATATTGCCAGACAAAGTCTGCAATGACTTCTGCGTCCCAGGTAGTGGTAAAGTTGTCTTTGAGTTTTCTACGCAAGACGTTGTTGAAGCAACGAACATCAAAGAAGAGAAGTCAAACATACGGATGGTCCACAATCTTCCTATTCTCCTTCTTCACTCCCAGAATGTCCAAGCTTCCTTCAAGCTCGAGAGATCGGACATCCCCCAAGCCGTCTGCATCGCCAGTTGACAAACAAAGAGAATGGATCTCTGGTGTCTTCCCACTTGAATCCCGGCGAAGAGCCAGTAAGGTGGGCGCAAAGAACATACATTCATCGTCTGGATGCGCTGTTACCAAGAGCACATTTCCGAGACCTTGCGTCGAAGTCTCGAGCTTATGGAATGAGACATCTGGGACTCGCGGAAAGAGCAGAATTACAGTCAAAGTCGCAAAGAGAAAGAGTAAACGAAGCTGTTGAGCTCGTCGCATCTTCAAGTGGTGGTCATTCGGTCAGAGAAGTTGAATGCAAACCTCACCAACACTCCGGGCGCTGACTACTCCGAGCGCCCAGAAGTTAGGGCCGAGCATAGGAGATGGGAGGAGTAGCTTGCCAAAATGGAATGAAGTATCTACACACCCACACTCCTACGGAGGAGAACGAAACAAGTGCTATTCAGCTAAATAGTAGTACGTAGACTACTGATGACTAGGTATGTCTCAAGGACAGAAGGTGAGCGTATATTCTGGATTGGATGAAGATGGACACAAGACAATCGAAGGTCCACCGTTTGAGTTATCATAGGGGAACACAAAAGAACTGGGACAGTTGTTTTCTTAATACCAGTTATTATCGGCTCTTGACATGTTAACAAGCTCGACTCACTGAAGAACGAGTAGAATTCCACTCCTAGAGGAGTGATCAGTCAATCCACGCGGTGAAACTTTTGGAAGCAGCTTACCGCTTGCGGGACAGGTAGCAGGAGTGCCATGGCTACCAGTGCAGCAGTTAGAGGAGTTTCCTGAGAATGGTTAGTCATTGTTACTTCCTCTGACCTAGAGGTAATCAATATACCTGGATTTCCGTCAAGATTCGCGGTGCAAGCGTTGTTACAGCCGACTAGCTGATTAGCAGCATTGGTTGCACCTCTGAGTTGAGTAGGACCTAGTTCCAAGTCCTCGCGATGAATTTGAACAAACAAGCGATAATTATGATAACTTACACACAGCGTTCAGGTCGACTGCGCAGCTTACCGTCGGACATACATTACTGGTGATCCGCATAGGAAGATTGAAGCCGTCTGTAAGCGAGACTAGAATTCGTGGAGTTAAGTATAGCAGACCAGAGAAGTATATATTTTAAAGGAGACCGTCGACGCACCTTCGTAAAAGTCTTGTTGATCCGCGCTAAGCGTCCACTCAGGGACGGTCACCGGGGCAACCTGCGAAAGCTACTGAGATTTCTGTGACTAGGATATGTTCAGATGCAGCATACCGCGGCGCTTGAGCACAGTAAACCGCCTTGACAGCCACCTGAAACGCAGGCAGAGGGACTGGTGTTACTGCCGTTGAAACTGCAATCGCGTCTTCCCTAGTAAGTACTACCTTGAGCATTGCGGAACAATGAAGCAGTGTTGCTACGTACCCAGATTCTCCCACCCCTCCAGTCATTGGGAACATTAAATATCTCTGAGTTCCCTGGTGGAGCTTCCCAACTTCGGTGCGGAGAAGGTCAGCTGCTTAATTGAAAAGAAGGACGAGACATATACGCTCACCCACTAGCATGGCTGGGTATGCTGAGCCCTCTATCGGGATCAGTATAAATCTATCCGATGACTCCTTGATGAGATATAGAACTAGAAAGGCTGGGCCACGCACTGCAGGCCTAATATTCGTGAGTTCTATCCGTCCATAGGTAACGCGTAGTAATGCTCACTCACCAAATGGTGAATCCGCAGTTGTTTATCACTGTGAACATCCTTGCCTTTGCTCCTAGATAAAGAAAGGTCGAAGCAAAGACAGCAAATCTAGCACTGAAATGCTTCATTCCAAGGCGAGCTATGATTCGAGGGAAGCACAGAGGATTGACCCGAACTGTGACAGGCATAATCTGTCATTTATATCCGCGTTCATTCTCCCATCTGCCGAGTGTGCAGGATTCTTCAGGTATTTTAAGACCGCTAACTTGTCATGATCGCCTGCTAGCGAAGGGGATTGATGTCAGTGGACCTATGATCCAGAGTCGGCTTCTGATATCCTACGTGCACCTGAAGGACCGCAGTATTTCCGAGCATCAAAAAAAAGCTGAAAGCTGTCACATAGTATACATACTACAATGTAAGTTCTGCAGAGCTTCTACTCAGCAAGCTGATAAGTATCAGGGCGACTAAGCGTAGTGTGCCATCACGCATCGTGTATGAGCTCTACTCTACGCGGCACTCAGTGAGCTACATGCTCCCCATCCTTGTGTATAAGCGAAGCTTGACATTATGTGTAGTTAGATAGGATCAGAATGTACGCATGTCGTGATTGTAACTGTGTATGTTGCTTGGCCGTCGATCGAGCATGTTGATTCTAACTTCGTACTAGATAGGGATACTAATAGGAGACTTTGGACTTGGGCGCTCTCGGCTTTTCCCGATGGTTCAAAGTTACTCAACCAACTGAAGCCTGATTCTACGTTTGGGCCCAATGTGCTTTTGACCCAAGTGTACTCGTTATCACGCACAAAGCTTGACTGTATAAGATGTGTGGCCTTCTGTATGGGACTCACCCTCAAGGATGCTCGTCGCGTTTGTGTTTGTGTTTTTCCCGCTTCTCTGTCATGCCGCGGTGTCCCCCGTCGTAAATCTCAACGGTGCAGAGATTGTGGGACGAAGCGTTGACTATGCTGACCAAGAAGCCTTTCGAGGTAAGTGATCAATTTGAATATCAACGACAGAAACCCATTTCTTGACGCTAGGCATCCCATACGCTGAACCACCCATCGGGGACTTGCGCTTGAGACCTGCCCAACCGAAGGGTCAGCTGATATCTCCTTTTGATGCACGCGAATTTAGTCCCGCTTGCACCCAGCCAGTGCGTCCCTCCACAGGTTGCGTAGGCTCCAATAATCACGGTGCTTGCAGTTTGCAGATCCTGAAGTACCTCTTTCGGAAGATTGCTTGACTCTGAACATTCAGCGTCCAGCTGGCACAAATGACTCTTCCGCACTTCCTGTCATGCTCTGGATACACGGGGGCGGCTTCTTGTGTATGTGGTTAACTGCTCTATAAGCTCATCGAGTTGACCGTTCATTCTAGTTGGAAGATCTTCAAGCCCCGAATTCAATGCAACCAATCTTGTGTCATATAGCGTCTCTCGGGCAAGCTAAAACCACATCGTATATGTATGATCTTCTGACATACTGATTAGGGGACGCCAATCATCTACGTGAATATCAACTATCGACTCGGTCCTCTTGGTTTTCCACAGGGGACGGAAGCTGCGAGAGAAGGACTACTCAATCTAGGTCTGAAAGATCAATTCTTGGCTTTCCGCTGGGTACACGATAACATTGCCGCCTTTGGAGGGGATCCAAAGAGGGTATGAACCAAACATTTATGAGCCATTCCTAGTTGATTCACGCGCAATAGGTCACTTTATTCGGCGAGAGTGCGGGTGCTATGTCGATCTCTGCACATCTCTTCAACCCAGAGCTTGAAAAGCTGGTTATTGGAGTGGTATGTGGCTCTCTGCTACACGTACACACCATGCCTACTCACCGACTATCGTGAAGATTACTCATTCCGGGGCTGCGTCTGCGACTGGAGGTCGACCGAACCTTCGTGACGGTGACTGGACTCGTTTCTTGGAGGCGACCGGCTGCCTGAAACCAGGAGACGACTCCTGGACTTGTTTGCGACAGTCCAGCTCACATGATATGCTACGGGCGACGCAAACTGTCTCAAGCTGGGACGACCCTTTGGCTTTCCTCCCGTGTGTTGATGGACCCGGCGGGGTGATACCTGATCAACCCTCAAAACTCCTAGAAAACCTGCGCTTCAACAACCTTCCGATTATCACTGGGGTTAATCTCGATGAAGGTCAGGCTCTTCCTGGTTCTGAATGCGCTCATTCATATCATTTTTTCAACGCAAGGCACGATGCTCACCCCCGAATCTGTGAACTCGACGCAGTTTATCAAGGATTTTCTTTTGAAGCAATACTCTGGGTCATCGCCTCACACTGAAGACCTAAGCAGAGTAGTCGATACCCTCCTTGAACTCTATCCCGATATTCCCTCTCTCGGCTCTCCTTATGGTACTGGAAATGAAACTTTTGGCCTCAGTACCCAATACAAGCGCATGGCTGCACTATGTGTGTGTCCAAGGCTCAAATCAGTATGGACAGCTACTAATAAATTCATAGATGGGGATCTCTTGATAGTCGCACCCGTCAGATACCACAACAGATTCTTGGCCAAAGCTGGTATTCCGACATATACATATCGTTTCACTCAAAAGCAAGAGTCTACCATACCTCACTGGGGTGGTCAGTAAATATTTTCCCTCCTGTGATATTCGCCTGATCTGCTAATCGGAACGCCTCCAGTCGCTCACAGTGCCAATATTCCGTTTGTTTATGGCCAACCCTATGAGCCAGTATCCGCATCGTCTAGAAGGCTGTCAACTCGAATGATGGACTATTGGCTATCATTCGCTTATACTCAAACCCCAAACGACGGCATTGGCAGCCAAAGTCAGTGATAATGCTCTTTTGTCATCTGTTGCGGATCTAATCCTGAGTCTTCCAGGGGAAGAATGGCTCCCCTATACCTCTGCCTACCAGGTAAGAGCCAAACCACTGGGAATGCTTCTCTCGCGCGTTTATCCATACCCACTCTTTAGTACGCGCTACAACTTGACGGCGATCATATGGGCATGATCCCAGATGACTACAGGGCCCGTCAGATTGACTTCATCATAGACAGTTATCCTGTCATTGGTCTCTGAGTGCGTATAATGAGCTGATGTAGTCATAGCCGTTGTGCATTGGAGCCTGGAACCAGCTGGACATTCGGACATACTTAGGCTGTGATCGTTTGTGATCGCAAATTGGTTTTTATTGAAGGGATCGCATATTGATTTGGGGACTCATTCCAGTACATACTTTACAAAGGGTGATGAGAACAACTTACCACGTTTACAGTACCCGTAAGTCTACACGTGTATGTACATATGGTAACTCTGAAGGTATCATATTAAGGGCAGAAGGTGAGAGTGTAGTCCGTGTTCAATCCAGAATCACAGGTGAACAGCGCGGTGCCACTGGGCTCGTCGAACGCGTAGGCGTAGGAGTTGGGGCAATTTCCCTCTGTAATCTATGTCAAATACCGATCTTGGCGAAAGAAGTGAGGTCGACTCACTGAAGAAATCATAGAATTGGACACCTGAACGTAGAAATGAGCGAGGTAAGTTGAGGGATGGCACTGCAAGGCAGCTTACCGTTGGCGGGACAGGTTTCCAAAGTGTTGTGACTCCCCGAGCAACAGTTGGCGGAGTCAGCTGAGATGACATTAGACGAGTGCAAGGTTTAAAGGACGAAACGTCCGTACCTTGGTTCCCATCGAGGTTGGCGGTGCAGGCGCTGTTACAGCCTAGGACTGCACCGTTTCCATCAGTGGGGCCGGCGAGCTCTGCGGGGCCTAGGTTTTTAATTAGAACCATTGGCAATGCGAATAAACCACATTTTTGATGCCGACTCACAGATCGCGTTAAGATCGACTGGGCAACCAGCGGTGGGGCAGCCTTGATTGTTGGTAATTTGCATGGGAAGATTGAAGCCATCAACGAGGGAAACTATAAGGAGCTATTGGTATATGCAAGACGAGGGCTAAACGTTAAACATGCGTACCATCATAGAAGTCTCGGTTACCGTCGCCTGAGAGAGTCCACTCAGCAACGGACACAGGTGGAACACCCTATGATTTCGGTACTCCAGTTATGGCGTGCATGCGACAGTGGATACACTGTGAACTCACCGTTCCCGTAGAGGGATCACATTCCAGGCCTCCGTTGCAACCACCCGACAAACAGGAGGTTGGCCCGGGGTTGGTGCTGAAGTCACAGTTGCGCCTTCCCTAAATGCATGATAGGGGAGTGAGTAAGTATTTAGAGGAGAAACTGGGTGACAAACCCAAATCCTTCCCGCAGTCCAATCGTTAGGGACGAAGAAATTGACTGAAGTGCCGGATCCAGCCTCCCATCTGTACACCCGTCAGTCCACAGTAAAGAGGCATAGGAATGAGAAATCACCCGGTAGCTTGGTCTGGAGTACTGGAACCGACATTGAGGTCAGTGAATAACTGGTGGGTGGTTCAGAGATGGGTCAGTAGCATTTCATGATACACTTACGCCTGGCCTACGAAAGTCGGAACGTCAGCCTAGACCGAGAGTCTGAGTGAACACAAAAGAATCATACCAAATGGTAAAGGGGCAATTGTTCGTGACGGTGAACGTACGAGCTTGAGAGCCAACGGCAGCGAGTAAGATTCCGGTTGCTTGAATGTATTTCATTGTGTGATTGACGATGGGTTTCAACGAAAGAGAGGCAGCCTTTTTATACGTCTTGCATTCTTGTGTGTGTCAGTGTTGATCAGAAGTCACTATGCCTTGGCCATGCGCAGAGTTCGGCCTGGCTCTATGTGCGGAGCGCCACAGAACAACGCTTGTGGAGAACATTACGACCTAGAAACAGCTTGTAGCCGAACACTGCGCACGGAACATTGGTATGGATCAACATTTGGAGCTCGGCATGAAGTCAACTTCGGTTCGCGAAAGAGCAACTGTGCATAGTAAAATATGCTCACTAGGTCATCCATCTGTTCCTTGGGGACGGCCACCAAAATCAAGTGGAGCTAGGTTCTGATGTAGGCCGAATAAATTATATTGTTCAACAAACGTTCGCACCGGATAAATGATGAAACCTGGTTATCGATGATACAGTTGGCCTTCAATCTGGCTATGTAGCTCGATGATGTGGAGGCTGCAGCGACATTTCGGCATCAGCATTTGGCAAGCCACGCCGCCGAAATCGCGAAAATTTCTCGATGATCGCTGAGTAGGGAAAATGAGCGACGGGTCAGAAATGCGAACAACGGTAATCAAAACGCTGGGCGAGTTGAAGAGCATCACTTGATGACGATGAGAGACGGAGGATCGAGCCATGTCAAGTCTTCCTATGCATCGGCGTGGGGCTGCCGATTTGAATGCTTACGTTTGGGCGTTGTTGGATATCCCAATGGTTCGTAATGGCAATGCAAAGAATTCTCCGAATCTGTTACAGCAAGGTGTTACGAGCCTACACCGAAGACTCGTAAATTACCATTGGTTTGTTGCGGCTTTCCTTCAAGCCCAACCTAATCGATCTAGTGAGACTTGCCGCCCGAAATGCAGAGAGAACTTACTCTTGCTGTGACAACTTTGGTTTGTCAACCACACTTTCCTTTTTACTGCCGTCGATTTTGGAGCACGAAAGCCATTTATCGTTCCAGTTGCCGGAGAACTTGGCTTGCTCGGAGCGGCGAGAGATACCCCTATGTGCCCTCCATATTTCCGGCTTCTTCGACCCGGAACTCTGCAAAACAGATTAAGAAAGGTCACAAGCCTCGGTCATCAGTTGCACAAGTTATTCCCATCGAGACGAATAACCTTCCAAAGCGTCACGTCCTTATTCCAAAAGGTCTTGTCCCACTCGGCCTTGAACAGTGAAAATAGAGACGCCTCCGCACCGATGACCGCTTGCAACCGCCCAAGAACTTGACCGCCAGCGCCGCCCTTCTTCGGCTGCGCCTTGATATCCACGTAACCCCCAAAGGCGACATACAAATTGGCGTTAGCTTTGCCGAAAGCAGAAATTCCAAAAGTCAACTTGGGAATAATGCCTGCTGATATACTGGCTTCTGTAGTGACGTTCGGGTTGATTTTGAGTTTCACACCTAAGAATACGGCGGGCCTTTTAAGGGGTTCGGAATGCAGACGCGGACGAAACTTACCGCCAGTCGA
Source organism: Pleurotus djamor (assembly GCA_029747585.1). Classification (NCBI taxonomy): domain Eukaryota; kingdom Fungi; phylum Basidiomycota; class Agaricomycetes; order Agaricales; family Pleurotaceae; genus Pleurotus; species Pleurotus djamor. The sequence goes on along the minus strand of JAPEVF010000348.1, from coordinate 9,823 downwards.
TACATATGGGTTCAAGGGCACCGATTCCGGGAAGTCAAAGGCGCCTACAGCGCATGTGTGAGGTGTTGGTCTATTTCAAAGATTGTGCTTGAGGCAAGGACGTACCGTTCTTCATTCCGTAAGAGATCTTGGAGAAGACGGAGACTCCTACGTGAACTGAACCACTAAAGTGACCGTTTACTTCCAAGGCTAAACCGAGTTTGAGGAAGCTATATGACTCCCAGGGTGAGATAGGCTACATGGCAAGCTTGATGATACTCACGATAGATCGATAGATGCTCCGGGCACTCCCATGGAAGGGAGGAGAGGGAAATCATCGAAGCCAATGGTTGCTGCGAATGGAGGATTCGATACGGCAGTAAAGAGTATATGAAACTAATACCTTCAAGTTCTATGTTGGACTCAAATTCCTGAGTAATGTCCAAGTTGAACTCTGAGATGTACTCTATATCAACTAAGAGTGACCATGAATAGCGTATCTCACTTACGGCCTATATGACCTTTGATTGCAGACAGTTTCTTTGATTTTGCATTGCCGGTCGCAGCCAAAGCAACAACAAATTTGCCCGAAGCTTGTGTCTTGAACCTGGCATCAACGCCAAGAGTCACTGACGACGAATCGATACTGCATTGTTTCTTAACATGAGGCAGACGATATTCGAAGTTCTTGATCTTGTCCGGAATTATCACCGTGGTATTTTTGTCCCCAGAGGCGTCGCCGTCGCCACTGCCCTTGCCTGAATCCTTGGCCGTGTCCTTTCCACCTTTGCTTTTACCTGAATCCTTCGATTTCGTGTCCGTCTTGCCTTTCCCGGCGTCTTTGGATTTAGCGTCCGTCTTACTTTTACCCGAGTCCTTTGGCTTCTTGTCTTTGCTAGAATCATTTGACTTGTTCTTGTCCTTCTTGTCTGGCACGCCTTTGTTCTTACTCTTGGAACCGCCGTCCTTGATCACTGGACATGGATCCAATTAATGTACAAGACAAAGGCTCGAGTGTCCATGGAGCATACGTTGAATGGCATTCTCCACGAAGCTATTCGCGCCTTCAGACGTTGATATGTCCGGCGAAGCGTCAAAGCTCAGATCCAACTCAGGTATCGAAGCACTGAAACGACCGTAAGGTAAGGCGGGAGAATTTGAAAAAAGCTGGCTGATATACATACCCCACGGCTGCGAAGACCACAGGACCGTACCTGAGCAAGATGTGAATACGGAGGGTCTGGACACATTCCTGGGGACTAACTTCGACTCGTCGATCTCATCCCACTAATCAGCGCGAAGGTCAGTGCTAAGCTCTTGCGTTAAGTTGGGATGGACGACTGACGTTGTCATCAATAGAGATACCGTACACTTTCGGCGGCTCGGCATCACGGCGGACCATTCCTTGGGAACTTGCAAGACTTGGGTCGTTGTGAACCCAAGCCTTTGCGATGCGCGCGAATGGGAGGGAGCTACACTGCAGGACACGCATGGTTTAGAAAGTAGGCAACGTTGCGTCATTCGACTAAAACCCACCGCTTCAGGGAGTCGAACATACTTATGTTCGGGACCTGACCCCTCGAAGAGATGGCCGCATCGTCCGCCATCAACATCGCTGCAGGCGAGCCGTATATTTTGGACTGTTGCGTTGGGGTCGCAGTCCAAGATAACCCAGCCAGCGGCGGGAGTGATGTCAGTAATGGCTTTGGGATCCCCAACCTAGTGAGTTCAATGTATCGATACGTGGGTAGAATGTTGGCGGCTGGGTCACTTACTATCTTAATATGACCTGAAGGTCCATTGGGAGGAAGGTCGTAGCCACATTCACCGAAAAAGCATGGCTCAGCCCAGTTGTTTGGTTGTGCCGCAGACAACGAGGCAAAAGCAACGATAGAGCCAGTGAGCTTCCACATCTAGGCTAACGCATGAGTGCATGCGCTCAGATGGACTGAAAGGAGAGAAAAAAAACTCGCCAATGAACGAGGGAGAGTGGGGGAAAGCAGAGGTAGCCACCTTGAGAATTCAGGGTTAAAGGCATTTGGTTACAAGTTTGAGGCGACGATCTCGCGACGAAAAGCATTCTTCTAGCTATACCGCTACTCGCGCGGCATCTGTACAAGGCATGGAGGCGAAGAGCCCTCATCCAGCGAGAGCCAGCATTCAATATTCACGGGTCCGACTCGGTTGACAGAGATACTATGATCTTCGTGAGCGCAGCCTACATTGCTAGACCGCATTGTGAGTTTGGGTTCTAGCTCAAGAGGATTCATGGTTTGACAAAGCGACTCCACTAAATGGAAGTATTCCATGATGATGGGAAGAGGCAACAAAGAGCATAGGCGCCGCCGCGCGGCTAAGCGCTCATAATTGCTGAGTGGTAGGCTTGCACTGGAGTCCCAGGAGCAATATCTATCGATGCACTGACATACCACCCGGATGTCGTCGTTTATGAAGATGCTCATCTCGATCAAACGGACTCCCAAATAACTCAAGGTACATCACGACTCACGAGCAGCTAGCGACTCTGAGAGTGACTCCTGGGCAACCTCAGCTGCAGTGGAACCATCCACAACGACCGGTATCAAGATTGCTTTCTCTGACCTAATCTTGTCATCCAAATCGGGTACCTTCTTGTGAAATGTGAAGAAAAACTCTTTTGAGGACCCTTGGAGTCGAGTCTCGACGAAATCATGGTTGCGACGATGCTCTCAACCGTCTTCAGCTATCCTTGCTACCTTTCGCACTCTGTTCGACTCGTTTCGGAGCGACTGAGCGTAAGCGTGCTAGTTCTACTCCTTGCTCGAAATGGATACAATCCGGAACAACTCTCTTGAATCTTCTAATCATTCACCTCCAAAGTTCAAACCGAAGAGTTACTCAAGACTGGCTGAGCGAATTCAACCTCAGGTTTGTCATATCTTGTGGCAAATTAAGGCTTCCTTGAGCTCTCGACATACCGAATAACCTCGATCCTTACGGCAAGATGGCGTACGGCGGCTTCACCGCGCACTCCTCCATCATTTCCCCAACGTCACCATCGACCAATATGATATTGCTTTCCCCTGCTCTAGACCAAAACGGTACCATCGCTGCTAGTGGCTGTATTAACTAGTCCTTGATCCGCATGGATCCATCTATCTCGATCCTCGAACCTAAAAATCAACGTTTGCCCTTCTTATGGGACGTCTCAGCTTCCCATTCCAACGACAAGGAATACCCCCTCCCAATCCACGCCACCGGTTCAACTACTATCCCGATGCACCCTGTTCCTTTTTCCATTCCCTCATACATTCTCTACGATCCAGAACTACAGCAACACCAGTGAATCATCCCCGCTAGATTAACGGCGGTGATTAACATCCACGTACTACATACTTACGAACAGACAGACATGCGCTGCGATCGGGTACCTGAGACCTGCTGCGCGAATGGCGTCGATGCATTGAGACTTACGTTACATACTACATATTTGCAGTGCTCGGTAAATGGATGGCTCAAATTTCAATGTTCGAAATCCATCTGTCTGCCATCACGACACTTCCACAGAAGTTCGCCGATCACCGTATTGGTATGTCATAAGGGGTACCACAGAGCAGCTGTCTAAAACAGGACAACACCCACCAACCGCCACCAACAATCGCCACCAACCGGGCCCCGGCAATCTCGTAAGAAGCAATGCTGCTATGTTTGCTTTTCGAAGAGTAGAAGTGTTTATCCCTGCGCTTCGCCGTAAGCCTCGTTGACACCGAGTAAACCTTATGATGAACCGTGTGGTCCAGCGGATTCTTGTACATGCTAACCAATGAGCCGTTCACTATGCTGTGAACCTTCTTCCTTGAATTATGTAGACCTTGCCTATTGGGCCACGGTGGCTAAACGATGTTTGACTTGATATGCACTTAGCTTGCCGCGACAGGCATCTTGGAAGTAAAAGCTAGCTGGATTCAAGTTACATTTCAGATACAAAGTACATGGGTACGCACAAGGGTCCAGTTTACATCCTGTCCTACGCTAGTCAAGAGAGGAAAAGAACATTGTTTTACTTAAATTAAATTGACGCTGCGCCCACGATGAGAAATGCTCCGGACAAAACTGATCAAAGCATCTGCAGTCCCATCTGGATTGTCTTCGAAAACCGCATGGCCCCCAGGGATGGTGGCTTTCGTGAGCTTCTTGAAATGGGGTTTGACAAACTTCACAACTTCCGATTCGACCGCCACCATATCCGACCGCCCAAAGAGTATCAAAAGAGGCAACTCTCCCTTTTCTCCAATCGCAAATAATTGCGTAGCATTCTGCTGACGCTGAGTCACGATAACCGAGACAGCAGGCGGCTGTACGACCGTCGAACCGAGGTATTTGGCCTTGACATTGAATGGAACTTGATCAGGTTTTTGGAAGCACGAGTCGATGAATTGAGTTCGTCCAGCTAGTCCATTCGTCACACTCGCATCCTCGAAGAATGTAGCGAGGTTAACAGCCGTGGCTGGTGCGATCAGTTTGGCCAGGATGTCCGGGCCTAGCACAGGGCTTCCATCGCAGGCAACCGCGCCGAGGAGAGGCATCGGGTGTATATGCTCAACGATATCGGAGATGATGGCAGCTGTAGAACCCTGGCGTCAGTATACGGCTTTCCAGATGCGGCGAGACTCATACAGCCAAGACTCCTGGAATGGACGGGTGAATTCCACAGTCAAGATTACAGAAAGGCGAGAACGTACCACCCGAGGAAGACAGGTTTGTGCAACCTGAACGTCGACATGACTGCCGAAAAATCTTGGGCATATCGTAGTGACGAGTAAGCCGATTCATTCATTGGCTTGCCACTGAGCCCATGTCCTCTGGCATCGTAACGAACCTGAAAAGCAGTGAGATGTAAGGGAAAGGAGGGGTTGACAGAGAAACAAAAAGCCTGCCAGATAGAAATTGTCCAACAGTCTCTTGTTGGTAATAAAATTGTCGAAGACGATACTACTCAAAGCGAAACCGTGCACGAAGACAATGCTTTGCTTGCTAGGATCTCCCACTGCGTCAGCGTAGATCTGCGTCCCATCGGCAGAGGTGATCAGCCTATTCATCGGCCGAAAAGCGAGCACTTGAGTGAGAGTGAATAGAAGAAAGAGGGCCAGGGAACGCATGACAGGCGGGGTGTTTTGGGAGCAGTGGGGAACAAGATGCCAGGCTTTAAGTAAAAGGCCGGAGGCCTTGAACCGGAGATCATTCCTCGAGTGGTTCAAGAGTCAATATCTGACGCATTAGCCTAATTGAGCAAAAATTGATCACTTGAAGCTGAGTGGGTCCCGAGAAGGCTGTAGTACTTTTGTCGTGCTGTACACATGGGGGAGCTGATCGGCAATGAGGCAGACAGGTATGTTTTCCGAAAGTTATTCTGCACTCTGAAACACGATCCGCGAGTCGGGTATGGTCAAGGAGCTTCTATCCAGGTCCTATCACTATGAGTAGGGAAAGTGGGATCAAATCGAACGCGCACACGAGGCCGAAGCGTGCATATCAACGAGCGCTAGGAAGTCTTCGTCAGTTTGACATTTGATCATCGACACGCTTAGTCGCTTACTCAGGCAGGCATGTATCTTGATCATCGGCACGTTTGCTCATCGCAACAAGAAAGGTCTGGTGTTGTCCGACTGTCACGCTTGTGTGGGCGGGCGGCATTACCCAGCGGTCCGGGAAGTTGGCACTAGTCACTTGGGTCGCCAAAATGTCCGAGGAAGGTCGAGTAAATTTCATAAAAAAAAAGATACCGCAGGTTCATTCGGCATGAGACGGGGGGNCGTTGTGCTCTATGTGGCAAGGTGGTCGCGTTCATTGCAAAATCGATCTCCAAGATCCGAATGTTACTGTTACCCGTTGACAATGGATTGGACATGCTGATGGCCATCCACTCCGGGAGCGTCGTAGCCGAAACGGCTTACTTGGAGTAATGATTCCTGCCATGGCACACACACGCAGCGAAGTTCATTCGGGCGCACGCTGGAGGGCTAGCCGTGGCACCTAGGCACCGCTGCGGGAGCCAAGATACTTCGATTGGTCCTCAAGCTGCTGAACGTTTCAATGCCGTAACCTTGCAGTTCGTATTGCACTGGTGAACACCCGGGCGGCTGGCCGCTGGGGAGGCATTGGAGCGCGCAGACTTCAACGACGAGGATATGATGATGGTACAAATCTTTGACGCGCAAGAAGTGGGTATGGCCAGCTAGACAAAGTTGGACGTTGACGTTGATGGAAAACTTGAATCTTGCTTGTTGGTCAATTGTTGGTTGAAAGAAGGGAAATCAGCGGAGAGAAAGCGGCATTGAACTTCTTTCTGGACGCCCTTGAAAGCGTAATTCGGGCATCGTGTCGCTGGAAGGCGGACTGACTGACTGAGTCCAAGCTGAAACAGAGTGAGATCGGCGGTCACGCGTCACGAAGCGCGACGCGTCTAGTCCTGGCACGTGAGCAGAATCAGGGCGACTAAAAACGCTTGCCCTCACAAGCCTTCCTGAATTTGTCCTAGATGCTATACAAGCTTGTGGCTCCCCAGTCAAGTCGGTCAAGACCCAACAACGTCAAGAGAACCTCCCCCGCGTGCCTGGACAAGAACCCCTTCACCGTTGAAATTGAGTTCGAGTTGTTCGCGTCTACACGAGCGCGATATTGTAACTTGAATTGTTACTTGAGGATAAGGAACTTTGCTTGCTTCGTATGTCAGGCTTGCGACCTTAACCACTGGAACCGCAAGGCCTTTGGTAATCGACATCAGCCTTGCTCCTACGGTTCTCAGGCCTCAGCCTCACGCTTCATGTGTAACCCTCTTGATCGCATCAAACTATATGTGCTTCAGTGGGTATTTTTGTCAAGTATCTTAGTGATCCACCTCCAAAGAGCGTCCGCCCTAGCTTGTAGACAATCTCGACCTATATGGCTGCGACTTGTGAGCTCGCAATGGTTTCACCGCACCTTTGTAATTGACGGAGATGCCTAGGTTGCCTTTGGCTAATTTGTCACCCTCCACCACCACGAACACCTTGGGAATAATCAACGAAGGAAGAAAGCCATGCTACCATCAAACCGTCGTCCGTCATGTTTCTCCAATTGTTCACATTCGTTTGGCATTGGTAGCTCAGTCCCCGCCTGACATTTGAGTGATCGAAGCTGCTCTTGCGACATCCTTGACTACTCAAGTACCCTAGCCCTCAGCCTTTTAGTCTAGGACGTATGGAAATCTATGGTTTCCTTTGGACAGGTTCCCTCCTCTTATATTCCCCTTATTGCTTGTATTATACCAACACCACGCTCTTTCCACAATGTCCCCGACGGCGACCGTCACTGATGCTAAAGGCAAGTTCTCGGAGACCGCCCCACTGAATAAGGTTCATCCACTGACCAGGGCCTTCATCTTTTTTAGTCCTCTCAATTGTTTTACCTATCGTCGCCGTCCTCATCACCGCNAGGCAGACTAGTTTTACGTTTCTACAACCGGATCTTGGCCTTGGATGACGGCTGTGTGGGCTTATCAATCCCCGCAATCCTTGTATTTGGTATCGGTACCTTCGTTAGTCTTGAGCAAAGTACGGTCTTCATTGTATTCTCGAGAAACTGCTTCTTAATGATGCACTTCAATAGCTTTGAACCGCGGGCCGTCGATTGTGCTATTTTACGCACTTGCTCAACTACGTTATTCGATTCTCTGGTATTTATCATACTTTTAACGGAACCGCGTTTCTGAGGTGCCAACGTACAAATCATCTACAGGATCACTCGGCTCTCTTTTCTCTTCTCCCTGATTCAAACTACCTCTGGAACGGTGGTACGGCGCGTGATCTATGCCTTTGCATTAGCCTTCGCCTCTTGCTGGGCATTCCTCTTTGCACAGCTATTCTACTTCTGTGAAAAGAACCCAACTTGGAAGGTACCCATCTCCATAAACATTGATATTCATTCCCCAACTGAATTCAACCCCAATCAAGGATTCAGCGCAACCCAGCTGTCCCCTCGGATTAGGAGTACTGAATACTTCCCTTGCGAGTAAGTTTCTTTCATCAGAAGCTCCCTGCAGCTTGCACAGGCCAACTCTGTTTTATTGCAGCCGACGTGACCGCAAACGCCTTTCTACTCCTGATCCCTGCGGCATTAATCTGGCGGCGTGAGACTTCACGATCTCAACAAGTCCACTACACTCTCGTCGTCGGAGCGGTATCAATCGCAACTGTAACAAACATTGTACATAATTACGTCGCGTTGCGGAGTCGTGGTCACGGATCCGGTATCGAGGAGATCATCACTGCCATTGTGGAGGTTCGAACCTTTTTCTTTCGTCGGATTAATCGTTCCTTACTCACCGTTCATGATACCTCTCGAAACTGCGCAGCTCTCTCTAACACTCATGGTTGCCAATGCTGCGATTATAGGCACAAGCATTTGGCGTCGTCTCAGGCGTCCGAACCCTATTGATCGCTGGGAATTATGTAGAACGCCATCCTATAGTCTCGCGCCAGCATTTTCCTCTGACACCCTCCGCACGATTCATTTGTCTCCACTATCCGGTACACAGGTTTCTTACGAAAGTAAAACACCCTTCCGGCGGTCGCCCTCTCCCGCACTATGGAGACAGGAAAGCTCGGGGATTCATGTTACTGAGGAGAAGGTCTCTATCATACATTTTCCGCATCCTGCAGTCACGAGAGATCGGGTTTAGGTTTCACCACTTCTCACCTCGGGATGTTGATCTACGACTAGTACGCTCGCTTTCCCCGGACCAATTTACTTGTACTTAATCGGACAGAACTCTCTTTCACGCTATGACGTAGCTACAAACTTGTTAATCATACCCACTTTGAGTGTTCGTGAGTCTTGATCAGTCTATTGTCCTGAGCGTTTGTTCAAGCTGATGGATATCATCGAGGAAGTAGAGTAGGCGCCATACCAACGACGACTCGCACGTGTAAATTGTTGTACTAGGCCTTCGAGATACTATTAGTAAAATACAAACAACTTGGTATCGTACCATGACTACATTGAAGGGAATTTACACGAAAGCTATTCTACATGAATACAAGACAGCAGTCGAAATAAATATTGGGCTGGATAGGTGCTTTATCCACAGATCAAATCAAGCTCTCCACCGTACTTCCTCCAAAAAGGAATCACGAGAATCAAGATCATTCAATCAATGTTTCGTCCGCATTGAAGGAGGAAAGTCGCAATGATTGAAACATCGCGCAAGTTTGGCTGTAAAGCATGTGACGACAACTCTAACCTGATCGATTCTCGGCCCCTAGAAATCCTGCCTACAAAGTTATGAGGGCCATGAGGAGTGGGTGCCGAGAGCTACAACAGCTTGTGCTTGAGCATGCATGGCTCGAAATTGGCGAAACACATAAACCCACATTGATAGTCTCTCCTTGCGGAGTCCAGTAGAATTTCGACCCGCTCAAATCCATCCTCCGTGCCCTATAACAGGAACAGCGATGAGTAAGTATCACCACAAGCTGCTGGTCGAAAGGAAACGTTGACGTCACGGCCACACAAACGTACTTGCGATCGGGTGTCAGAGGTAGCCATTGGCGAATTTCTTGCTTCACGATGACACCGCGTACCTCGACCATNAGGGTGTTGCTGCCACTCGATCAGAGCCAGATTCTGGCCATGAGGGTTCTTGAACACGGTATAGGTTGGCATGGCTGGATCAGTGATGATGTAGATGAAGGGAGTGTTGTCTGGCCCGAGCACTGTGCAGTTCATCTTGTTGGAGTTCGGTGGTGAAGCGAATGTGAAGGTGGCGAGAGCTGAAGAGCCCGACGATGGCCCGGCCCCTGGATAGGGCAGTGCGCCAAAAATCGAC
>JAPEVF010000347.1:0-46909 GCA_029747585.1 Pleurotus djamor | reverse complement strand
CTAGCTCTTAACTTCTTTACGCTTCCTGTATAACATCTATATAGTTTTATGCAATAAATACTTTTTGCGTTAATATGAAGTGGTATGATTTATACACATTTATTATAACTGCTCAATTTTTTTTTGTTTTGTTTATCAACGCTTTCAGAGCTTTCCTAGCTTTCCTAGCTTTTCCAGCTTTTTGTGCTTTTGAAGCATTGGCGCTCGCTATGTAAGTATTACAGCATCTTTTTCTTGCTTTGTCATACCTCTTGTACAAAGCATAACTTTAAGCGCTTTTTCTATTTTAGATATACAAGATACCTTTCTCCCACAGCTTCTTGATCTTATCTAGCTTCCATCTGCTCCTGGTAAAAATGATGTTTTCCTGATGCTGGCCTCCCGATTCCAAGGCGTCCAAAACAGTCGCGGTCTCTCCCTTGTCGACGGCCATGTATTTGCCGTTGAATGCTTGTTTCCATTACTCAATATTTGGGAGAATGGCTTCATCAACGGAGGAGGCTCTGGAGACCGTCGAGCGTCCAAGAAAATTATGAAGGCAGACTTTGAGATGGGACGCGACGGTGGAGAAGTACTTGTCTGGTCAGGTGAGAGCCGACGAATTGAAGATCGACTAAGATACTGAGTTTCATGACACCCGCTCATTGCCACCAAGTTGGATAAATCTGTCTTTGGTCAGTTCGTGTAAACGTGAACACTGAACAGACGATGTGATCCAAATTACAGGATATAAAGCGGCGCTATGGAATGCTTTAAATCCTATTATTCTTTAGATACTTTATACAATGTTTGCGTACAACATCCACCATATTCAAAGTACCAAAAGAGCAAGCAAGGGTTTTTTTGACGACGCAGGCGTCCCTAGTAAGTGAACTTTGAGCGAACAACTTCGCCCTCTCAATTACCGCTTTTCCCTTCTTTGTGATGCCCAATGGTGTCTACGAGAATGTCGACCTCCGATGCTCTTATAGCCTCTCCGGCACCCGTGAGTTTCCCCAACGGAGCCGATCAAGAGCCCGCCTTCACGAAGGAGGACTATGATCCCGCTGCTGTGGTATAAACTATAAAGGACTGACGGAGACCCTGGGACGCATCTCAATCAACGAGTACAACTCATCTTTGCAACCAGGATGTCAGCTTCCCTCATTACCGCAAAGCCTCAAGGTCACGAAGTTTCTTGCGCTCTAGACAAGAATTCATCATCTTCCCCAACCTCAGAGTGACTGACATACATAACAGTTCTCGCTATGTCATTGAGTCGTGACTGTCGATTGAAAATGCGTCGCACACATCTACACAACGGGTCTCAACCCAACGAGCCCAACCTCGCTACGTCTGGCGGCGTTATCTGCGTTGTATTTGTCCATCAAGGCCATCTGGATTCTACGTTGATGCGCCGTTACGAAGAAGTGGGAATTGATCTCGGCTTGGCGCACGGATGATGAATAGGTGCTTTGGGCTATTCATCACGCCCCGTGGTGGTTCACTCCAACAAGTTAGGAAAGGGTGGCAATGTGCCATGACAGATGAGCATCGTCATGTAAGTATGGCAGGGACAGTCTGGATGTTCCTTTCACCAACCACTCTTCAGGAAATTGGCTGATTCTGGTAAGCAACATCACGTCTTCTCGTATGCTCGGTGTTACTCATGTTTGGAGGAAGGAGAGGCGCCTGCGGCCGTCTGCCACGCTGCTTGTCCCCTCTCCTCCTTGAGTTGCGCTCGGGGTAACATGGGCATCCTTGAAGGTTCATACCAGTGCTGGACCCCAGGTGCCTACTTTGTTGCAGAGCGCAAGCGCAAAGCGAAACAAGCTGCTGCGTCCATGAGGGCGTCATCCCCGGGGAGTCAAGGAGAGGTTGCGTCGCTTTGAATTGGGATGTGGAACAACTCAGCCCCGTTCATGCGCGTACTTGGATGTTGCCTGCTTTATCATCCGATTGGTGCTATGTACTAGCCACTCTGTTTGTACTCATGTTACCGAATGTGAATGTAAATGGTCGGTCAGTGTTGGGTCTCTTCGTCATAAATAACATCAGTTCATTCTCGACAGGCAAAATACCCTTCCACGCCGCTGGTAAAAGAGGGTGCTTCATTGATGAAAATGGTTCCTGGTAATGACTAAATCGCTTCGTGGTTTACATCGAGAAACCGAGGGTGATAGGGACTGTCTGCGTGGCCCTCACAGTACGGTTGTGGAATTTCTAGATACGATCATTTTGTCAGTCAGGCTCAATGTTAATAACAGATATTCTTCGCACCGCAGCAACCTCGAAGCCTTTTTGAAGGTGGCGAATTAGTTCGAAAGCAGGAGTGTGAAATAAATGAGGGAAACTGACTGAAACGGAGGGGGAAGCTCTGTGGGTTGGTATTCCTGCATACAGTCAGAGCGTTGAGCTCCCTGCGAGTTTGCCACTAGAAAGAAAAAGGTGAGGATCTGCGCTCGTTGATGGGATGACTGGAAGCGAGTCGACATACAGCAGAGCCCGGCAAGGGACGATAGAAGATCTCCAAACGGTCATTGTATGTTCTTCCTGACTGCTCCATCTTCTCAAGTTGGAAATCAAGCATGTACTCAGCGTCAAACGGCTGGATCGCGTTTCCGCCTGTCTGGAACATCTGCAATGTCTGGCGGTACTCGATACGAGCTATGAAGCAAAATCAACCATATGAGGAACGCAACGTCACGAGCTTGACTACTTTTGCACGACGAACCTGGCCAATAATTCCCGCTCTGCGTGCTATAGGTAGGGAGTTGACGATCTGGAGAGGCGGTAGATGGTGGCCTTATAGTCAAAGTGACGTCTTGCGAATCGGGGAACAAAGTGGAGTTCAAGTAGCCTTGGTGAACGAGGACAATGTACATCACACCGCCAGAGTTCGCGAAGTTGGGTTGATCAGGCCTGGCCCCAGTGGTGTATACGTATGCTGCGAATTTCCAGTCGATGGTGACATAGTGTGAACTGCCCGAGTCGTTCACTCTATGGTTGGTGAAGACGGTGTATTCCCGTCTAAAGGTAAATCGTCAGCGTGGTTACCTGTAAGGGTGACTGTAGAGAGCTCACCGACTCCAATAGCCTGTGCCCACTGGAGGGCTGAGACGATTGACGTAGATTCGGGGTTGGGGGCGTAGTGCTAATTCTTCGACAGCGTCCTTCCCTTCATGAGAGGGGGCTTCATGATCTTGAAGTACTTTAGCGATGGAGGAGTCTGACATGTTACTTGTGTGAAGTTCGAAGTCGGGTGATTGATATCATGCACCCCAAAGTTGTGCCAGCCTTTTAAACCTTAGCCATGACTGCATAGGTACACTCGATTCTTCTTCTTTGCGAAGACATGGCTCTTAATCGGCTCCGTTGAGGGTACTCACGAATACCGGAGAGGAGACAAGAAAATCGGGGGTTCAGATTCTCCTAGGCACCATGAAGCGTCACAATGGGGCAATTGCGGTGGTTGAGTGGAAAGGTTGTCCGTCGTTATTCGCTCGAAGGTGTCATGAAAGGTGAGACTGCCAAGTGTTCAGTTCACCAAAGTTTATAGAACACACGGAATTTGTCCAGGAAATCAAGTGTGTTGTCAAGCACGTTTTCACACCACTTCCGGTTTATGTTGCATCCCGAATCCAGAAAAAANGACAAGCAAACGTCACTATGTGCATTGCGTAAGTAAACTACCAGTACTTCAATAGACGCAACAAACGCACACTCAAGCATGCACATAAGAAAAGACCGTGATGGGTTTGGCTTGAAGGGGCGAGAATACTTGAATTCAAATTACAGACCGAAACATAGAGGTTGCACAGAGGAGAGGATAAGGAGAGGATAAGGCAAGGAAAAGGAGCAGAAAAGTTGTTAGCGCCCGCCGATCGCTATACTCTACAAAGAGGATCGACTGTCATCCTCCCGTCATAGAGGCTGGAATTCGAGCCTACGCCGATCGCACAAGTTGAACTCGCTGCGGCTGTGCCAGACGATTTTCGTTGTTCAACGCGTCAACGTCAACGTTCAATACGCTCACATTCAAAGTCACAGTGTAACATGTTGCATCGACGCACGTCCCAACGTATGTCTCTGATGTAAAAGCTGTGCTACAAAAGGCTCGCGCCGTCCTCGCTTATCTTCGAGCTGGTACACATCATCCTACGCTCAGATGAGGCCGACCATTCCCATGGACCGCAGGATTAGCACATGGCCTTCCAATGCACGCCTAATAAGTCCCGTGCGCTCAAAAGCAAGGTCGAACATCAGGCCTTTCAAATGCTCAACACTGGTGAACACTAGTGTTCCGAAGCAGATTGCTTCCCTGAGTATTGACTTGAGGAAAACGTCGAACGACTGGCCGGAATGGTCACCGACGACCGTTCACCTCCGAACAGGTTTCGCGCCCTCGATCACATACTCAAATGATAATTTTCAGCTTCGCTCTTCTAACTTTTCACTTTCAGTGACAAACTAGTTTACCTCAGAGAAAGCAAAGGAATCACAATTTTCCAAACCTCCTACTCAGTCGGTTTCCCTCCTTCGACTCGGAGCCCTTTTTCTTCCGCTGTGATCCTGTAGGCTGCAGGACATGTCTCGCGTCATCACCAACTTTGGAAGTGATTGTGGTATGTGCATTAGTATTCATGACCTATTCACAAAATTAAATGAACATCTGCCTCGGACACCCACACGAGGTCAACGTCAACATCGCTCCACCAGTTAGTTTCCATACCCCATCAACCAATTAACGAGTTTCTTTCTTTCCATCACTTATTTCTGCGAGCTCTAAAACACCAGCAATTATGTATACGAATACAGGAACTCCTTGGCATTCCCAACCTTGATAACTTCCTCGGCTTCGTGCTTCAATATCCGACAATTTCCTCGTCTTTCCAAGCTGAACTCACAAATATTTTTGCGCTTGCACCCGTTCTTCTTCATCTAACCTCTACGGCTATTACAGCCAGCGACTTCCGATTCGGCGAAGCTCGCCCCCCTGCATGCGTAATGACTGGGCTTCACAATTCCCTCGTCGAGGTTCCTCACCCCACCTCATGTATAAAAGCAATCTCTATGAGGTCTAAGTAATCACCAACCTCGTCCTTGATTCCTTCGACCCTTCCAGTGTATTCAAAGATGCGCCCCTCCTTCATCGCAATTGCCCTTGCTTATGCATCTGGCATATTGGCGGCTTCAAGCCCAGCATCCTCAAAGCCTCAGTAAGTTTTCAAAGCGACTCACTCTGTCGTGGGTATCGCTAACAGGCATTCTTCGTGACTCCTCATACAGGTTGCGTAGAGGTTGCGCGGCTGAGTTACGCCACACCAACATTGATGCCGCCGAGCAGCATTTCGTTGCCCACAGAACCAAGTCGTCTTCTGAGAAAACGGGGGCGTACACCATCGCTGTCTATTGGCATGTTATCCGTCAGAATAGTACTATTGCTGGCGGTAACTTACCGTGCGTCGTCTACTGGTTCTCCTCCAATGATTAGTGCTGACCCGTAGGCCGATGGATGTAGGGATTCTCAGATAAGTGACCAAATCCAGGTTCTCAACAATGCATACAATCCCTCCGGTCTTCATTTCGTCCACGCTGGGACTACCCGCACGACCAACGCCACCTGGTTCAATCAGGCTGAGCCCGAAACGTAAACAATTGCTTAGGTTGGGTGGATGTAATTCAGTTAACCGATGTCTTTCATTGCAGCGACTATCAGGATGACATGAAGAGAGTCCTTCACAGAGGTGGTGCCGCCTCTCTGAACATTTACAGTGTCTCGTACGTTTCTTTCAGTCCCACATCAACTGCATCCCCTTTTTCATTATATGTTCATAGATTTGCTGAGGCCGAGAGGAGTGACCTCCTCGGATATGCGACTTTCCCCTCTGAATATGAGCATGAACCCACTGACGACGGTGTTGTCATTCAATATGCCACGCTTCCGGGAGGTACCCTAACTCCCTTTGATCTCGGACAGGTAATAATAGCTTCCCATCACATACACCCTAATCGTCTAAAAGAATTGCCCACCGCAGACGACTACCCATGAGGTTGGACATTGGGTCGGCCTATACCACACCTTCCAAGGGGGCTGCGATGCTCCAGGTGACTACGTAGATGATACTGCTCCTGAGGCTGTGGCTGCTCGTGGGTGTCCTCTTGGACGCCGAAGCTGTGACGGCGGCGATGTTGACCCCATTCGTAAGTCTTCTACCATTTGGCCCTTGSGTACGCCGAGCTTGCTGACGCGTTCGATGAAGATAATTTTATGGACTACAGCGACGATGCTTGTCTGTACGAGTTCACTCCTGGTCAGCGACAACGTATGCGGGAGCAGATCGCTTTGTACAGAGGCATTGAGGCCAAGGTACACRCAGAGCATCCGGAAGTTTAGACAATCAGGATGCCAGAAGTCGCAATAGTTGCCTGATTTTAGTCGTACTCTTGTTCTTTACCAGTATGCAACTACTGCTCAAATACTCTCAGGTTGCTCGAAGCTAATCATGGATATAGAACTCATTGTCGAGTTTCTCACCAATAAACGTATACACGAACATCACATATGGATGGCAAGGATGGAGGACTTCAATTACTTGGTCAACGCACTTTCTAGGAAGTAATTTCGGACCGCGCTCCTCCGCGTTCCAATTCTCACGGCGGAACCTCTTCCTCGGCACAGTCGTGCTTCGTTATAGAGTTGTCACTTGTTTCTCGAATCCCCACTCGTGACTCAGTTGTTTTAACCCATCTGACACCACCCGAGATTACGGTGTGGGCATCAAGAAAAGAGACATACTTAAACTGTACATNCNGNNNCATGACCGTCAACGTGGGAGCCTTGGACTAGTGACATGATACCTATGGTTAAAAGGTTTGCTTTTCGCTCTAGCTCGGTTGCGCTGCATTTTTCTGAGACATAGAGATACTATTAGAGGAGACTCACCGTGGCGTACCCATTCAAATGGTGCCAACGGCTGTGCTGTCCCTTCGGACATTCTATTCCGCCGCGTTTTCCCAACGTTTTCCCCTCGTCGGAACCGAAAAGCATATGTCGTTTGTCAGGAGTACTATCTCTCGTCAGAGCTATAAAATGCTGGTGATCAAAATGTCTCAGTTATCAAGTCATCTACTCGGTCACTTACCTCAGACAATGGTTAATGCGGAAGAGCCCCATCATCACAAACATCAATGTTCTCCTCATGGAGGCGAAGTTGGACACCCTCGTCACCGTACCCCGTCGCCCGTTCCGCGAACTGATGTTGAACGGCTCAGCCCTGCCCCTGACGTGGACTACTGGAGTCGGTGCGCACACGCAATCCTGACATATGGATGATCATATTCATGCTGTTCCCCTCACAGACAGGAATTTACCATCTTCTCAAAAGAAAAATTAGAGGACCCCAGTGATAAATCAAACTACGTCACCGTTGACTGGCAGTGTGTCGCACATATCTACACCACGGGTGCCCGGCCGAATGAACCCAACTTTTCTGCCTCTAGCGGTGTTATCTACATCGTATTTGTGCATAAGGGAACCTTGGATTCCACCTTGATGCACCGGAAGCAAGACGTCACCCTGGTCATCACGCCTACCAATGCCCAAACGGATCGACAGCTTCCCGTTTACACCACTCAAAGCGGGAACGATTGGTTAGGTAAGCCCTTCTCTAGTATTTCTACTGTCGAGTTGGAAACGCGCCGCTAACGATCTCGGTCTCTCGTACCCTCAGCAAAAACCGAGTACCGTCAGAGGTTCCAGATGTTCAAATTAGGTGGCAATGCGCTCGAACCCTTTGAGGCCGAATATATCCATGAATTTTCGCTTCAAAAGATGGAGCAGGTAGGTCGGACATTCACCGACCGACTTGAAATGCATTATCGTCCTCTTCCATCTTCCGCCGTGAGTCACCCATGTGACTTTTGTGGTGGCGGCCGCCAAACTCACCTCGATTCCTCGCCCAGTGGCAAACTCCTAGGGAGCTCAGCGGTCTATCCGGGTTCCACAATACTGACCCCACTCAGTTCCCACTGAAATTCAGTCAGTTTCCCAAGTTTTTTACCTTTTCTCCATCCAAGTTGACCTTCTCTTCCTACCATCAAATAGAATTTGAGGCCGTTGCGGTAAGAGAAAATTGTCTGTTCCTTTTCGTATGCTAATGGCCGCGGTCTATATGTTTCTTAGACATTTAACAGTAGCAAAGATACCGCTACGAAGGAAGTGGAAATTGATCTTGGTTTCGCGCGAGGATGATGAGGGCATTGGGTCCCGCGATTAGTTTGAACAATGGTCCCCTCATTCATATAAGTAGCAGTGGAAGACTGAGTATTTCAAAGATTTCGTCAGACACCACTGTACCCAACTCTATCCTCCTGAACAATCTACGTCACCTTATCACCCAAGCGGAAAATCCCGTAGAGGGATTGAAATATTGCCTCCGATCCGAGGCGGCATAGGCAATCTTCCTTCGGTGGATAAACACAAGTTACATGTTACAACGTAGATGCACGCCACCCGAAGATACGAGTTTGTATCGTTTGGTTTCGCACTAGTGCAATCAAGACGTGACTTGGGGAGAGCTGCTGAGTTCCGGTAACTGGACGCCGCGGCCAACAAAGCAGCATGGCTGGACTTCAAGCTCCAGATTCCATTCTTGAGCCTGAGCTTGTGGATGTGAGCCCCCCTGAGCTGCGAGCAACTCAACGGAAGTCACGCCGCGATAGCCGAAAAGCGTTTCGATCACAGCGAGTCTCATAGAATGGACTGGATATGCTCTGGGGTGCTACATATTCGTGTTGAAAGGACACAGAGGTGCGTGACCGTCGGAAAGGCAATCATGCTTTGGGGACTTGTGATTGGACGGTTCAATAGTTCGCTTTGCGCGTTTGGTTCGTCGTTGCGTCATTTTTGTTTACATGATTTTTATCTACGCCATGGTGTTCATTGAGGACAAGCGTGCTTTGAACGTGCTGAATTCTCGTAATTAGAATCCCAACGGGATGTTCACCGATTGCGTGATACGCGCTGCACGGGCAGTGAAAGTCTATTGTAAGAATAGTCATATTGGGTCAGCCTGGACAGAAGGGAATCAAACAACTCACGGCGACGGCCTCAAACGCTGATATTAAGAACGAAGTTACTTGGGTTAGGGAGACAATACAACTGAAGATGCGAAAACACTAACTGAAACGAAGGGGGAACTTCTTGGGATCGGAATTTCGCAAAACTGAAAGACCGCTGAATCCCCTAGAGCTTTGCCACTGAGATAAGTGTGAGACCTCGTCGTCAACAGGGGCACATCTCAATAACGTACCGCAGACGAGGGATTGGGCACGAAGAACATCTCCAATCGGTCGCTAAATGTTTGTCCTGTTTGTTGCATTTTTTCAAGCTGATATTCGTTGACATATTCTCCTTCAAAAGCCTCAAGTGAGTTTCCACCGGACTTGAACATTTGGAACCTTTGGCGATAGTCAATCTTGGCTGTGGGGAATATTGCGTTCAGATTTGGTACATAAATCTGGCATGGAGGTGGCGAAGACAAGACTCCATGACTCACTGTTCCAGTAATTTCCACTCTCTGTGCTGTGTGTGGGCAGCTGACGATCCGGAGTGGCATTGGATGGCTTGGTGATCAGGGTGACATTCTGGGATTTTGGCACGAGAACTGAGTTGAGAGTTCCTTGGTGCGTCAGGACGATGTATACGACGCCACCCGCCGACGCGAAGTTGGATTGATCTGGCTTAGCGCCGGTGGTATAGATATGTGCGACGCATTGCCAGTCGACCGTTACGTAGTAAGAGGAGCTGGCCGGGTCGGTTATCCTGCTATTTGAGAAGATTTTGAATTCGCGACTGGGATGACCAACGATCAGGCCTTTATAGTTTGACAATGTAGCGATACGTACCGTCCCCAATACGAGAAATCCGGCGGGGGAGTGAGCCGATTGACATAGGTTCGAGGAGCCGGGGATGCCTGGTCAGCATTGGGTTCTTCGCGGGATGCATTATCGTCGTTTTTGACGGTATCAACAGCGGTATCCATAATTGCAAGGCAGGCTAGAATCGCACTTTGCTGGGGTTTTATATGTTCCCCCATCTAAGGTTCGAGGGCCTGAAGTTTATGTTGCAACATTGGATTCTAGGCGGAGGATACGCGCTTCTAGTGGGAGAAGAAGTACAGCAACGTTTGAGGGTGTCGAGGTTAAGAAGATTTCCGCATTGTTCCCGACGGCCCGTGGGGCGAACTTGGAGGTAAGTCAGACCCAGGCTGGGGGGCGGCGAGGTTCAAGCTGGCTTGGGTGGGAAAGTGCCAGATGGAAGCCCCTGTTTAAGTTGTTCCTGATTAACAGGGGGATCAAGGGTTCCTCCATTCGGAGGCTTTACTTAGTGGCCCGGACTTTCGCTTCACAGACGATCTGATTTCTCCAACTCTTTCCCATCTGCAAGGAATCTCTGAGCTTTTGCCTATTCCTGCTCGCAGGCTGCTTTACCACTCGCTTGGTTTAACTTTGACTCGCGAACAAATCGTACTCGTGGGGAACATTCGCCTACGCACCAATCAGTCTCCCTCACTGCACCTGTCATGGGACTCGCTGGGAAGAACTCTTTACGCTGTTACGCTGGTTATTATTTATGGCACTATCTCGCCTAACGACCAGGCGGCGCTTGCCTTCCCGTTCCCAAGCTTGCATGCATTTTTTGATCCTTGAGGACAATGTTGAGGTGGATTTGCATATCTTGGCCTTACAAGCGAGAGGAGTTCGGAATTTAGACCTGGGCCCTCTTTTTCCTCCTACGGTCATCATCATTGCTCCCTTCACCCTCCGCCCATGCAATGAGTGTCGTGGTGAGGGAGCCTCACCTCGACCATCTTATCCTGTGCCTGGAAGAGGAAAGGGCCGGTTATGTGCGTTCTCCAGCTGGCTACAATTTAATTGAACGCATTCACTGACGTCGCGTGGCTTTACGCCATGGCAGATCGTTCTTTGTACGCCGTCATCTTACACTCGAAATGCCATAACTTTCACTGACCCTTGGAGAGAAGTCATTAGCATCGCCCTGTTCGTAAGTTACTATCGCCTCATATCTTGCCATATTTTTGATTAGAATAAACACAACTAGTTCTACGATTATGTCTTGACATTTGGTGACGAAGTGGGTACAATCGCATCTTCGCGGTCTGCACTGAGCTCGAGCTTGCCCACAGCTCACTCATATATGGAGAGATGGAAAGGTTGCAGTAGGGTCGATCCTCTTTGTCCTTGCTCGGTACCTTGGAGCCACAAGCTGCATCCTGAGCGGGGTAAAAGTGAGTAAAGCATGTTGGATCTCCTTTGTAACTATCCCCYCACACCATCTGCCACATAGACAACTTTGGTGATATCCAACGTCATAACTTGTGCGCCATCTCCCTTTATACCCGGGGTTTCTCGCTCAAAATATACAGGTGTTCGTGTTGCTGCAATAATAACATCCGAAGGTACGCGTTCTCGTTATACACTTCTTCTGTGACTTGTGCGTCTCTGATACCTCTTCATCACTAGCCATCCTTGCAATTAGGACATGGGCAGTATGGGGAAGGAGTAAATGGATCTTCGGCGTCCTGACTTTCTTCGCCATGGTGAGCTGTCTGTTCTCCGTTCTTTGAACCCACAAATAACCAATSCAGGTGGCAATCACTTCTGCGGGCATCACAGTTGGAAAGGATGTTTCTTCAGCGTCYCGTAYGTCTYRCATATCCCGTTCCGACGGATCAGCAACTCGCGCGCTCACAAACTAAGTAGTCGATTCCATGACGGACCACGAACATTGTCTGGTCGCCACGAGCACCGTTGGAGTTGGTTGGATTATCCCCTTGTTGATGACGAGTATGTATGAAATCGGTGAGCCAGCTGCCTGATCAATAACGTTCACACAACCCAGCTGCTAACTCCTCTCTAAAATTGCAGTGACAATTTCGTTGACTTTGGCTCGAATAATATGGTGGCGGCGACGCATCCCTCCTGCAAGACGCGTACCGCTCCTTGATACCCTTTGGAAAGATGGTACGTGACCTKCCTTTGCTCAGCTTCATCTTTCTGCTCGACTAAACAAACTTGGTTGGGTTCGGACAGGCGTAATATATTTTGCTTTAATGTTAGGCGAGTCCTGGTCACCTTGCAACGGCGTGTTAGAGTTTTCGTGGCTAAGCGTTTGTCCATGTAGGCATGGGGTCTATCAACACTGGTCTCCTCATTACCTCCACTGTAAGCCTTCCGCGAGCGTCGCATCYGATCAGTGTCCTCACGGTTCCCTTTCAAACCAGGCATCAATAATCCGACAGAACGTGACMCAGTACGTCCAATCTCCCTCTTTCYCCCCTTCATACACATTCTCATCTCCTTCCCACGTCACTAGACTCCAAACCGCCCTCCACTCAATGCTCTCCACCCGAATCGTCCTACACCTCGCCAACTCCGGTCTCGGCGTGAAAAACCTCCACACTACAATGACCACCACGACATCCCCGTCATCGCAGTTTCCCGATGATATGCAGCCTCAGTTTACTTCGGTTATACGGTCGGACTACGAGCTGAGTACACTGGGGACTGCACGGATCGGGAATGTTTGATTGGGTTACGTTGTGGATGTGAACCCATACCTGTTCACGTCTTTGGCGTTGGAGATGGAGCTGCTGGTGACTTCGGGTACCTGGTGGACAAGGAGAATCAGCGCTGAACGTTGAACGTTTGACCAACCCGTGTATTGTAGAGTTATATTTACCATTAGTTTCCAGAGCGTAATGCAAGATTCATATCGGAGTATCTATCATTACTGGCCATGAAGATCATCTCCGTCATAGCCCAAATAAAGAGCCATTGATAGGTTACCGAGGAGCGAGACACGGGCTGTATCCGTCTCTGGCATTATGTAGCGGGTGTATCCCGTCGACGCTACGACTGGCAACTCTGGAATGGTCTTCCAACTTCATAACGAATGGTGGAAATGCACAACGTAATATGACAACCAACGGAAGACAGTGCGTCTTGGGTGTAGACATCCTTGTGCCGAAAGCGTTGAGAAGGGACCGTGAAGAGAAGCTTGAACCGAAATACAATAGCCACGCGCCTGACGAAGGCTCGAGAATACAAGTAATAGTGATAATATAGAACAAAGTACAATACAGTGCTCGGGGTTCGAGGCTAGGAGACGAGGGTGGGGGAATACATGCTATTTACTACAGTAACAGAGTCCTTGATCGTATGATGATTATGCGAGGGTCTATTCGTGGACTTGGATCAGCCAACCGTGAATGGTAATAAAATGATGGGTGATGAGGGGAGGAAGAGGAGGTGGACATAATCAGGTCGTCCAAAAGTCAAGTCAATCATTGAGTAGCGTTTGCGGTAGTCGAGCTGTACTCGGTGGTGGCGACGACGGTGACGCCATCCGAGCTTCCAGTGTGTTGTGGCGCAGGTCCGGGGACATATCGAGGGAGGGATTCAACCGGCTTGGAGATGAGATAACCCTTCAAAGCAGCCGCCTTCTCTCCCTGCCTCCCAAATCCAAGACTATCCGCGCGACTCATGCCCTTCTCCCCACCACCGAACATATTCGAGGCAAAGTTCGAGGCGTTAGACATCGCCGGTTGGAGGTTAACGGTGACGGGACCGAGTTTCGCTGTGGTTGGTAGGAGAGGGTTCTTTGTCTTCTCGCGCCATGAGGTGAGGGAACGCTTTGACTTGGCCCCTTGGCGGAAGATCAGGCCGACGAGAATGTTGAGGCAGCCGATGGAGAAGAGGAAGAAGGCGGAGACGAGGGCGAAGTCGTCTACGAAATGCGAGAGCACAGCAGCGCCGATTCTAAGGAGAAATAGTTGATATGCATAAACATAGGTGGCAAGGAATAAAGACATACAGGCATTGGATTGTTCCCAGAGCTCCGACACCAAAGTCCTTTCCGAGAACGGGGAAGAAACGATCAAAGAATTTGGAAGGCCACCCAAGCTCGGAGAGGATGAGAATGATGACTTGGAAGATGATCAAGAGTCGGTTCAAAACAGCCCAGAAGGCACCAGCAGCTTGATTGGGCACCGTGCTCCCTCTTGAAAGACTTGTTCAACAAACGAACCACACAAGAACATGGAAAGAAACATACTCAATGTAATCCGAGTCCAGCAGTGCTTCAGTAGTCGCATTATTACTGGCACCAGGAACACTGCCAACAGCAGCGAACCTATTGACTGCCTCGATGTCATGAACCATCACAACGATGCTGCTAGCGAAGACGAGGATGAGGGCAATGATGCTGAGAAATCTGACGACATTGAGGCCGATAAAAGTATCTGAAAATTGCCACCATCAGTTTGGTTTCAAACGAAAGCTAACGCAGACTTGAGGACTTACAAGCGCGAGGAGGAAGCATGGTTGAAATATAAAAAATTTAGAGGGAAAAATGAGAGAGTGATTCAAAAGTCGTTATCTTGAACGTTAGCACAAAGAGCGACCAGGCTTCGAAAGATAGTGCACCAGCACTGAAGAGATAGAAAAGAGAGAGGGAGGGGCGTAAGCGTAAAACGCTTCTTGAAGTGTCTAGGATTTTCGGTGGCTAAAGCGGGGGGATGATGATGGACGGAAGGAAAGTTAAGCTTATGAAGGAATCCTCGTGCCAACGCTGTCAAGTGTGATTTGGAAGAGTCATTGTCCTCCGTTGCTGAGCCGCGAGCGTGGCCCATTGTCTTTCTAGGCGAAGAACAAAGACAATTGTCGGTGTACAAAGCCTTGCCTTTTTGAGTTCGGGCGCTTGTGGGCGTCTACGTCAATCCCGTCGTATTTCGATAGGAATAAAGTTGGAATAAAGATACCTAGGAATGGATTTTTTAACGACAAAACCTCGGGCTTCATGGCACATCGAGGGGGAAAGGAAGGCCTAATGCGTTTGCCAGGGTTTGAAGTTTGTCCTTCAATTCCCTGACATCATCCATCGTGGGCCGCCGTGGGGCAGTTGCTTTGAGCGGATCACCCGACGCGGACATTCCAGCCAAAAGATCTTCCAACCCTTCCATATCCCTCTTTTCTTGCAGTTCCTCGTTGGTGTCCAGTGCTTCACCCTCAGCATCGAGGTGCTCCCGTGCATGTTGCTCAGCTTCTAGATCTCGAGGAACGATATCTGCGAACCGAACTTGGCCCAAGCCTGAGACGATCTCCTTCGCAGAGATCAGGGCAGTGGAACGATCTAAATCAGAGTGTCAAACATACACCAAAGAAGCTGGATTTCCTTGTATATATACTCACCTTGTTCAGCGTTGTCCGCCGAATCGGAGACGAATGATAGCAACGCAGAAGCAAGGCCTCGCAGCAATCCCAATTCGCGACCCAGCGGGACACCAACATTTGCAAAGCCATCATCGAAACCTTCTTGAAGAGCAGCCTCTTTCCCTGCAGTTATGCCTTCTCTATATCCAACCTACCCGAGGGAATAGGTACGTTTTCGATTCTGGACTGTAGTTACTGACATTTGTAAAATCCGAAAATAGCTTTGACCATTCAGCATCGCCGTGAGGTTCTGGTGTTGGGTTGTCCTCCCAAGGAGAATCCACGTCCATGGTGGAGACGAGAAGGAGGAGATGCTCTCCTGGTTTGGGTTTCTTATCGTCGAACATCTTTGCTGCATATTGACGGGTTTCTTGCTCAGAGATTCAACCACGGCTTCCTGGCGCAATGGTAGCGCGTTTGGCTTCGATTGCTGACGGCACCAAAAGGTTGCAGGTTCGAGTCCTGCGGTGGTCATTTTTGCTGTCAACTTTCTCTTCGACCTCCGCGCAAACTGGTTCAGGTGTTGTCAACTTGTCGTCGAGCGCTTGAGCGTTCGACCTTGCTTGTTTTGACTCCACATTGGGCGCAATGCTCGATCTATTGCCCTCTGAAGTTGTAGCCATGATAATGGCGAATCTGGATTGGATGGACATCGCACGGATACGAAGGGTAAGTCGCGATCTCTAAGTACAAGCTTTTGATTTTGATCTCAGCTTCTGCCATGTTCATTCTCTCATGATTAGACTTGTCGACTCATCAACGAGGCCTCGCGATCGCTTCAGCTATGGCTAGGGATCTACGAGAAACTCGCGTCCGACTACGACCACCCCCTTCCATTCGCGAAATACATCAACTTGATGTCTGCGTCCGACTTGGAGACGAAAGTGACGGACTGGCTCCGCGTTGAGACTGGATGGTTGTACACCGAACGGCCACCACGACGTCGAACCTATGGCCAAAGAATGCCATATGATTGTCAGATCATTGAAGGGGGACGTTGGCTGATAGCTTACGACTCACGCTCTATTGCAGAGTATGTTTATGCATATGACCTTGATTCCCCTGGGGATCCGGGGACCCCCCTCTTGGACACAATGCCTCTCTGCCAGCGATTGAACATGATTGTTTGTGTAACCGACACTTTCCCTCGTCTCGAGTTCGACCTTGCCTTGCTGTGCGAATGTATGTGCTCTTTACTTTTTACCTCAGGACTACTCTGATTGGCCCAGGTCCCAATCCGGTCAGTCCAGCAGCCCGAGATCAGGTTTGTCTCGAGGTTTGGAGAGTTGTCGAGTCCGAAACAGGACTCTCGGCAACACTGACAGAATCCTTCTACACTGTGTATCAGACCTATGGCGGTTCAGACTTTCGAGACGGCCTCTTTGCCGGAATAGTACGAAGGGACCCCTACTCTATCTCAATACTTGATTGGTCGCAATCTCGGAGTCCTCATCTTTGTCAAGCAGAAATTTCTGTCGATTCTGCGGTGAAGATACCAATAACGCAAAACCAAGTCCGATTTCTGACACCACATCACAGGCTCCAGAGATCCTCAAGCTTCTACCGCGGAGACGCGTCGCTACCATAGGATATGTGGCGGTCAAGGTATATGAATATGAGTCCTGCTCCTTCGACCCTTTGGAACTTCCTGCTTCGACACCGACGGCTCCCATTTACACTCTCGCTATGCCTTATGCGAGGCCGATGCATGTCATCTCCCCGTCCTACCTCGACCACGCGAATAACGCCTGTATCCTTTTCGCCACTTTCGATGGTATAATGCATGCATCTATCCCCATCACAGGGGACTCCCAACCAACCCTTTCAGTGGTTCTGCCTTACGCAGCTCGGCATTCCTTACTCGGCAGCTATCGATTGATGGCACGGTATACGCTCCCTGGTGTCGAATGGAGTGCTTTGACCGCAAGCGTCGGCCGCATCGACGCCATGAAATTCAATATACCTTCAGATATTTGGTCGGCGTTGAATTTTCGAAGCGAGAGTGTGCCTCATTATCTACTCATGGACGAAACATCGGGGAGGATTGTAGAAGTTGATTCTTCGAATCGTTTGACTATCGTAGATTATAAGATATGATCGTAACTGTGCCAGCTTGGGATCCAAGTCAACAATCGCAATGCTCAACTTCCGTAGTCCGTGTTGAGTCCGTGACAAGTCCGTGATAATGATTTGACCGAGTCCCTCAATGTTTTCATTTATTTAAGTGCGAGTTTCTCTTAGAACTTGAGCCATAATTGACGCGACTATGACGCGGTATACATGACTTGACATGTCTAAAATCTTTCAGAATTTATAGAAAACCGATTGATATAATCAAGGTGGATTCAGGTGGTGCCTTTTGGCCCTTGGGCGCTCTGTGAGTTGTGAGCGATTGTTACGATGTTGAATTTTCACTAATGTTGACTCCGACTCAACTTGGTCAACCCAAGATCAAGTCCAGCCTCTGGCCTTCTCTACTTGTTCTCTCTCTAACCGCCATGGTCTCCCTATGCTCCTACAAGCAGTATAATTTTCTCAAAGCCAAGTCGCGTCGGTATTCCTTGGATTCAATTGTTGGACATTACTTACGTTGAGCCATCAGTTACGCGACGACAAAACTCCCCTCGGATTCCTCAGAACATAGCTCGTTTGCCACTTGAGGTGATAACTCTGATAATGATGGAGTTGGACTGTATCGAAGTTGCTCGTGTCCGAAGGGTGCGTTTTTCGTGAATTGCTTACAGCTTTTTCTGGTTTCAAACGACTTCCAGACGTGTCGATTGATTCATGCCGCGTCGCAGTCGCGTCAGCTGTGGCTCAGAATACACGAGAAACTTTCGCTTGACTACGACCATCCTCTTCCGTATGCGAAGTACATTGCCGAAATGACCACCTCCGAACTGGAGAAGAGTGTAACGGATTGGCTCCGCGTTGAGATCGGGTGGCTGTCAACCCGGTCGCCCCAGCGACGAAGTATTGGACATTTTACCGATGAAGACAGCGCCCTTCTGGTTGAAGGAGGGCAGTGGCTGTTGACCTTCAATAAGTATGGTCGTGGGCCCATATATGCGCACAACCTTTCTGCACCCTCGGATCCGAGATTCAAACTCTTGGACTTGACTACGCCGTGTACTGAGTTACAATTGACCATCCAAATACTCAGTACATTCCCCCGTCTCGAATTTGTCCTTGCTTTATTTTGCGACGTCACATGTGAGTCTCCTTTGCTTCCCCTGTTTCTATCTATTCATCTAGGGCTTAGTCAATGGCCCCGTCCGCCTTGAAATCTGGAAGGTTGTCGACCACGGTGGTCGCCTATCCGCTGCTCTGTTGACGTCGTTCGCTACTTCTCTCAACATATGTAGTCGTCGAGACCTACGGGATAATCTTTTTGCGGGTCAAGTTGTAGCTTATCAACTCTACCGTATCTCAATCATCGATTGGTCGAAATCTAGCAGCCTTGGGTTATGTGAGGCAGCAATTTATCCCAAGCCCGGCTCCGTGGTGGGTATACGTCGTCCCTCTTCACTGAGCACCTTGTATAACCATCGTACTTTCTAGGGCATTGTCAAGCTTCTGCCGGACAGACGCCTCGTCACCATCGGCCCGCAAGGGGTCTGTATCTACCAGCACGATCCTTGCTCCTATGAGCCGTTGCCAAAATCCAGTTGGGGATTACTCACCTCTCCGATCCAGTCTCTCGAATTACCCTATACCGAGCTCACTTACACCGTCACACCTCCACATACCGATTACGTTGGCAGCATTCGCATTTTATTCGGAACAACTGATGGGTTGATGCAAGTCTCGATCCCTGAACGCCTGGAGGATGCACAACTATTCCTCTCCCTTCCTCTTCCTCCTTGTCTTTCCAACTTTGGTCGTTACCGCATGGTTATACAGTATCGCCCCAAGTCTGCGACCGAGTGGGACGCTATCACTGCCTGCCTGCGTCATTCGCAGCAGGTGCAGTTCAACACATCCCCTTCAGATTGGCCAACCTTGTCAGCCAGAGGCCTTAACCCGTGTCATTTGGATGAAATTTCGGGGAGGATTGTCGAAGTTGATGCAAAGAACAATATGATTGTTGTAGATTACAAAGTTTGACAGACTTTCAAGAAATGTATCTACGAAGTGCTTGGCCTTTTCGGGACTGACACGAGTTGACCTCCTACAACGTGGGCTCCTACTTTCTCCCCCTCCATTTTCTCCCATAACTTTGCACTGGGGATTCGTACCTAGTATAAGCCATGAGCCACTTGTGCTATCACTAATGAATGCTGACCTACCCAGGTTAAGAGCGTCTTGAAAATCTCCTTTCTCCCATCATCGTCGTTTATGTCAGTCATCGCCACCAGAGGAGAGCATCGACACTCGATGCTGTCCAAGAAGATTGTGTTCTCATCTTTCCGTTCCCTGCTGGAGATTAGGTTGACCTTGGTCACGCCAAAGATCCATTTGAGACCGTTTGATAGCGCGAATGATGCACATGTCCTACAGAAGCACAGAAGGGTTACGTTGAGTCGACGCATTTCAGGACAATTTTAAACGGTACTTACGCTGTGTTATCAGACGTTACTTGACGATTAATCAAGACAAGGCTTTGGGCAATGGCTTGCGCCAAAAAACTCCACAAATTGGCCTCCAGGCCCTTCGCTTCTATGAGAGTAAATGTGTCTCTGTGTTGTCCTCTCTTTTCAACTGCGGCTATTGTCTGAGCAACACCTAGCTCTGCACAGATAAACATCAGTGATACTACGAGTGTTGTGATAAAAATTGCAAAGACCTTTGATGACATGATCGCGACCATAACCAAGTGCATAGTCCACGATACCGGTAAGCATCGTCATGAATCGACGATGCCTGATATTTACCGGGCGCTCTTGGTTCGCGATGTTCAATTCCGTCCAGCCAGCAAGCGTGGAGGCGCCTTGATGTGGGAGACAATAATCGGCAAGTTCGATCAAAACTTGGTCTATGAACATCCTCGCCGCCGCTTCGTTCTGAATCCGTGTCAAAAATGTGTATGGCATGAAGGCGATGATATGAAATTGACTCACCCGATTGGCGAGAAAATTATTAACTTTGACGAGCTGATTGCCGAGGAAAGCGACAGCACCTTGGAGAGCGGCTTCGTCCTTGACGATGGTTGGGTGAAAGTTCTTGACAAGACTTTCGAAATCCGCTTTGTCAAGCACAGCGATACTTTCAAGACCCATCTCTTTGAGATTGCTCTCGTCAACGGATGAAAACGAAACCGCCTGTATCGAAGTGCGATGTGAGCCAGGCAAATGGAAACAAAATCAAGCAACACACACCTTGACTTCATACCGGTCATCGGCTTTTTCACGCTCCTTGAGTAGCTTTTCCAAAGCGCTCCTAAGAAACCGCATTTGGAAGAGGAATATTCGAAGCTCGACCGAATCGGCGGCACTGATTTCATTGGTGATTATAGTTTCAAATCGGTCGAAGACGTCGATAACGCCTTGTATAGTTTTAGTGCTCTCCGTGCCCAAGGAACGGGCCCGCTTGTGGCCCCGGCTCTCGCCAGCTTGTGAGGAAGGAGTGGCGTCCTGGGACATGGTCTGATCGGAGAACATGGTGCTGAAGTGGCGAGGAAAGGAAGGAACTGGGGTTTGTGAATGAGGATTTACCATGTCAATTTATAGAAACACACACCGGCAATAATCCACGTTCGAAAGTCGCACAAGCGTAAATGGTAAAGACAGGCCCACCAGATCGTGGTTGGTGAGTCGGTGCCTCGAGGTTGGTGAGTCGCCTCTTCACAAATTGCTTCAGGACAGCCAAGAATTTCCAAACGAACGATGCGGTGGAAAAAACCTCATGTATCGATGTTCAGTTTGACCGATATAGTCTGATGCAACTGCGGGTGTTAAAATGTCTCGAAGATACATGCCCCGTTGCGTCGAGTCATACTCTGCAGGACCACACGTTTTAGGGTTACCAGAACATCTCGGCTAAAGCCGTTGGTGAGGAATCCAAATGATTGTGTTTTCAAGCCTACGGGCCACCGCGTACGCGTGCGTGTATGTGTGTCCGAGAGGGACGCTACCAAGGCCTCTATGAGAGCTGCGATTCAACATAGGGCAGCCGTCTTCCGTTCAGCAGTTGTAGACTGTTACCATAGGGTTGAGGGTGGGTACGACGTGACCCCGGCCTGTAGATCGGGGTTGATTTGCTGGAGTAGATACGAGGACATCGGTAAATTGGCAGGTCCATTGTCAGTGTCCATTGTTCTCTTTCTGAAGGCGGAGATAAGTGTGAAGCGCCCAGGATGAACTGAGTGACTCACCTGGGACCACACCGCCCTAGATGTTTCTATCAGAAATAATAGCATATGTTCGACCACCAAGTCAAGGTTGGGGGTGGGGTCTGTACAGCATTTTTTCCTGTTGAGCCTGATATGACCTGTCGATATATGGACACTGCGTGAGGTTATACCCCTTCTAACTCGGAGAATCCCTTTCAAAAACGTTGAATCCCTTACTCTTCGTTTTCTCTCGGAGAAGAGTCATCTAACGACTAATCATATGGTTCATAGGGACCATGTCATAGCGCAAACTTTTGGGCGAGAAAACGTGTGGGTGCGAGCAGCGTTACTCAATCGAGGGACACGCGACCCTTCAAGCTTCAGGCCTCAGCGCTCAGCCCTCGGGGGAGATATCGAGGAGTGACTCACAAGTAATCTCAGATTCATGCAAATAGTTTGAGAGATGCACGATGTTGGCACGATGTTGGCACGATGTCGATGTCGATGTCGATGTAAAGAGGTGCTCGCACCATTTTCATTTTCAGGTCTGGGTCACTTTTCACGCCTTACAGCGAGTTTTATGGAATTTTGGAAGGATCATAGGCGTGGGGAGGTTCCCTTCAGGAGATTGCTGGAGGTGTTGGCCAAGTGTTGGCGGAAGATGAGCTACTAGGGCTCGCGGAGTTACTGGAACGGTTGATGGGATCGAACTCAGCGAACTCCGAGGAAGTGAGGCTGTGTCACCGGTCACCGCTGTCATGTTGAGATGTTGAGATGGCGCTCGGAATGATTCCGAACTCCAACCCCCGACTTCGCTCCTACTCGCATGCCCTTTCCATTACTTAGCGATATGAACGCCCCAGGTCCTTACGCCCAATTTACGACCAGTATGATTCGTCCAAAGCGAAGCCAGGTCAGTATCTATTTTCAACAGGTGGAAATACTCACTTCGACTCATAAATTGTTCGTGCAGAGCTCCCCAAGGCGTCACCCTCGGAACCTAGCATCTTTGCCATTGGAGCTTATTGCTTCGATAGTGATGGAGCTGGAATGCACTGAGGTTGTTCGTGCTCGAAGGGTGCGCCATGTTCTTCTTGATCTTCCTTTTTGTATTCTAAATGCTCATAGACGTGCAAAGTGATTTATGTAGCGTCGCGGTCGCGTCAGCTGTGGCTTAGAATCTTCGAGAAGCTTTCCCTTGAATATGACCATCCCCTCCCGTTCGCAAAGTACGTTGAAACGATGCCGACATCCGAATTAGAAAAACGCTTGACGGACTGGCTTCGCGTCGAAGTCGGGTGGTTGTCAAAAGACCGACAGCCCCTACGACGGACTATTGGTCATTTCGCTGAAGACCGTGCACATCTGGTTGAAGGAGGGAGGTGGCTGCTTACATTCAGAGAATACGGTGGTGGGCCCATCTATGCGTACGACCTTGATGTACCGTCGCACCCGAAAACTAAGCTCTTGGAATTTACTTCGCCGTGCACTCAGGTACAGTTGTCCATTCAAGTTTTGGACACCTTTCTCCCCGCCTCGAATTCGTCCTTGCTTTACTATGCGACATCACAGGTGCGCTACCTTCGTTACCGTCATTGACTTCTATTCATTGAGACCTTAGTACGTGGGCCCGCCCGCCTTGAAGTTTGGAAGGTTGTCACCTCCGAGACGGATCACGGTCAACGTCTTTCTGCCACGCCTTTGACATCATTCATTACTCAATTCGACATATGGCGTCGTACAGACCTCCGAGATAGGCGTTTTGCGAGACAGGTCATAGCTTACGACCTTTATCGTATCTCCATAATCGACTGGTCGCAATCTAGTAGCCTTGGCTTATGCGAGGCAGCAATCTATCCTAAGCCTGGTTCTGTGGTGAGTTGCTCCTTTCGGCTGAATGTCTTCATTGACCATGAGAACCACCAGGGCATTATCAAGCTCCTGCCTAACCAACGCATTGCTACCATCGGCTGGGGAGGGGTCTGTATATATGAACACAGTCCTTGCTCTCACGATCCCTTGCCAGAAATTAGCTGGGGCGTGCTCACATCTCCCATCCGGTCTCTTGTGCTCCCTTACACTGTGCTAACTCAGATCGTTACACCTCCCTACACCGATTACACCGGTACCATTCGCATCCTCTTCGGTACAATGGATGGATTGATGCAAATATCAATCCCTGAGCATTTGGGTGACGCACGGGTGTTCCTATCACTTCCGCTTCCTCCTTATCAGGCCAAATTTGGACGCTACCGCACCCTTACTCGCTATTCCTCCTCGCTAACTCAATGGAATGCTTTGACAGCCTGCCTGCATCCAGTGAATCGGATACAATTTAACATACCTCCCGCGGATTGGTCAACCCTAACTCCTATAACTAAAGCTGTCAAACCTTGCTATCCGGACGATATTTCTGGGAGGCTCGTTTGTATCAATGAAAAGAATCGTTTGCTTGTCGTTGACTACAAGATTTAGTAAGTAATCTTCTCGTAGTGGACTTTAGATAAGCCGCTACGGCTGTATATTGATCCCAATTTAGTTCTATGATATCGATGGTTAGCCAGTGGTACGCATCTTGTCCGCATACAAGTGTTCCCTGTACCAGTCGTAGAGCGAGTCCATTGAAAGATTCAATGGAAACCGCCAGATATAAGCTAGACTACAAGCCTCGTTAGGCAGGTTGGTTACCAGCCTAAAGCCTCGTAGCTTCTGTGCGGTGGGCCGGCGTATCCGCTCAAGCGCTCAGCTCTCAGGATCATGATCATCTACATCCAATGATTCCAATCTACATCGCTTCGTCCATTCCTTCACCTTTCCCCTCTACCATGGTAGCCGCACTTTATACAGAAGCCCCTGTATTGAAAGCTCACTTGGGTTGCTACTTACTAACCGCACAGTGTGGTAGTCGACCCAACAATCTTGAAATAGGCTCAACCATGCAACACGTTCAACCTTCGCAAAACTTGGCTTCCTTGCCTTTGGAAGTCATTACGATGATAATGATGGAGTTAGACTGGGTTGAAGTTGCTCGAACTCGGAGGGTGAGCTGTTTTCCTGTGAACTCTTGTCCATTAGGTCCGTGAACCAAAGGGCTCCCAGACATGCAGAGTCATTTATGCCGCGTCGCAATCGCGTCAACTATTGCTCAGAATCTATGAGATTCTATCGCTTGATTACGACCACCCTCTTCCGTTTTCAAAATACATTGATGTCATGCCCACTTCGAGTCTAGAAAAACGATTAACGGACTGGCTTCGCGTCGAGGCCGGCTGGTTAATGAATGATCTCGATCGGCAGCCCCAGCGACGGACAATAGGCTACCTCACAGACGAATACAGCGCCCATCTCATTGAAGGAGGGCAATGGCTGCTGACTTTTAACAAGTACGGTCGTGGACCCATCTATGCGTACGACCTTGGTGCGCCTACGTACCCGAAAATTAAACTTATAGAGCTCACTACACCATGCGTTCAATTACAAGTGTCCATCCAAGTACTGGACACTTTCCCCCGTCTCGAGTTCGTCCTCGCTGCACTTTGCAACGTTACACGTGAGTCTACTTTACCTCGATATCTGATTTCATTCATCTTCGTGTTAGTCAATGGCCCCGCCCGCCTCGAAATCTGGAAGGTTGTCGCCTCCAATACAGTTTATGGACGTGTCCTTTCTGCCACCCTTTTGACATCACTCGCAACTGGTCTTGACATATGCAGCACAATCGATCTCCGGGACAACCTTTTTGTAGGCGACGCTTCAATGCATCAGCTTGAGTATATCTCCATCATCGATTGGCCGCGATCCAGTAGCCTTGCTTTATGCGAGGCAACGATCTACCCCAAGACCGTCGTGGTGGGTAACCCCGATGCGTAAAATACCTTGTTTATCTGACTGTTTGATCCTAGCGCATGATCAAGCTCCTTCCAGACGGGCGCATCTTTACTATTGGCTCGCGAGCAGTCTATATATACCAGCACGTCCCTTGCTGCTACGGTTCACTGCCAAAATACGGCTCGGGGCTTTACACCTCTCCCATCCAGTCTCTCGAGCTACCCTACACCCAGCTAACTTACACAATCACACCTCCCTACACCGATCGCGCTGGCGTCCTTCACATCTTGTTCGGGACATCTTATGGGGTGATGCAAGTCTCGCTTCCCGAGCGGTTAGAGGACGCCCAACTACTTTTCGCTCATGCTCTTCCTCCTTGTTTTTACAACTTCACTCGCTACCGGATAATTATACGGTATTACGTCAACTATCCCAATGAATGCCGTGTTTTTACCGGCTGCCTACGTCGCTCGAAACGGGCAGACTACAATGTGCCTCTCAGTGACTGGCCGACATTGCATTCAAGGGGTCTCCGACCTGTCTATCTGGACGAGGTCTCCGGGAAGGTCGTCGAGACGGATGAGAAAGGTCGTTTGTTCGTCATTGACTACAAGGTTCAGTAATACGTACCTTGCTTGTATTGCCCCACCTCTGTCTCAGAGGTCACCGTGATGATCAAAGTAACTATAAGAGTGAAAGGTTTTTAGCCAATCTATGTACTTAAATATGCCCGATTTATCACGCTGCCACACCTCTAGGACTTACCATATAACCGGTCTGGGCTTCTAGCTTTTCATCAGTCTTTATCACTCTCATTATTCTGTGCGTCGAAAATGGCTGAAAACGTTCGTACTTCAACATTTCGACAGGTAAGGGGAGGCCTAGGAGACGAATCAGGAGAGATCACGGGCACATGATCGACGCGACGCGTCGTGCGCCACGATTGACTCAACGTCAACGTCAACAATCGAGCGATGTCAACACAGCCAGAGCGGATGTGACTAACCAACAGTCGCAGAAACACATAAAAGGCGGRCCTCTTCCACTACTTTTTTCCCCAGGGAAGAGGGACTTGCATGGGAAGTGGGGGTTGCGGGGGTTCGAGTGAGTAAGTGTTGCGGTTTCTAGTGCTCACCCTCCTGTACTTTGGGCTCGATATCTGCGCTTGTCGCGGACGTCGCCACCTCGCACATGCTACGCGCTGATGCACAATCCGAAAGGTGACAGCCCTAGCGTACGGGTCTGTCGTCTTCACAGACGATGGGCTCCTCTGCCTAGGGTCAGTTGCTGGGATGGTCTTGTCCTGAGGGATATGGCTGTGTCTCTGTTGCCGCAGAGGTGTAGTCCGCTTTCCCGGGACAAATCATCCCTCAGAGGGTGTACAGGGTTCAGGGTGAGCACAGTTGAGGAGGTAAGTCATTGTGTTTTCTTCTCATTATTACTCTTTACTGACATACCTTTTGTAGAAGGAGAATGGCGTCGCGACGACTGGGCACTTTAGACTGACTCTGGCTAACCCTGCGGGGATTAGGCTGGGGGGTCCCTCCCATGTACCCGGAGTGTGAAGCGGCTGGTCCGCCACACGGGCGGTGCATAGCGAAAATCGCAATGGCTCACGGGCTAGGACCGCGGGGCGTGTCCCTACGCTCAAAACGGGTAGGGCTCATTCTCCGTCGGTAAAGCTTTGTCGAGAACCAGTGGAGGTGTGTTTCAGGCCAGGGCATGACGGCGTTCTGGGGGGGTGAGTCATTTATTTCTGTGTGATTACTCGCGAGATACTGACCACCAATCTCTATATTGTAGGCATGGGACGGGGTGTGGAAGCTTTCTGTGTGAGTTCCTCTGACCTCGTTTACAGATCGAGGGCCCCACAAGCCGACTCGGACGACTTCAAGACCCGAACGATCGTACGACGTCAAGACACGGTCGACTCACCTCAAAATACACCACTTTTCCTCCTACCTCGCCTACCATCCGCTTCATATAAGCGATGGGGGAGAGGTAGGAGGTTGAGTTTTCGTGTTCTGAGCGAGTAGACACCAGTTATCCACTGGCACACCATACGCGCATATGTACCTAGTCTACCACACGATGTAAATGACTTAGTGAACAATGGTCCGTCGCTATAATAGCGGCGAGTTTCTTGAAATTCATTTGATCCCGATGCGTAGCCAGCCTGTTCTTCCCGCCTCTGAAGTGCGAACGGAATGTAAAGACCGATTGGAGTCGGGTGTTAACGACTGAGCACTCCACGTTGGCCATGGACATACTAGATCGACAAACAATAACAGAGGATCAGAAGAGATGGTATAGTATGGTATACAAATAGGTATCGAAACTCAAATGTTCAAATGTCAACAATAGCAAAACTGATACATGGGAGAAATCATTAGTAGTAAGGAAGATCCAATTACTGAGGTAGCGGTGGAACGGGAGGGAGTTGGTCACGTCGCATGCTTGATAGTGGTCGTTGGGCTTTACGCGCCTCCAGCTCCTTGGCGCGTTGCTCTTGTTCTGCTTGCATCGCCGCAGTTATTTGCAGTTGCTGAGCGATGAAGTCAGACGTTCCAGGCCTAAGACAACAATCAGCACATCGTCGAGATGGCATGCAAAATGACAGCCGCACCGCATTCGGAGGATACGCATTATAGTTTCCCCATTCCCGACCTCCTTCTCCTCTTTCTTGACCTTTTTACGCTGCTTTATCGTACCAAGGTTCCGTTGCTGGTATACACTCTTGGCGCGCTTCTTCATGGTGGGTACAGAGCGTAGGCTTTGCTGCATCATACGGACACATTCTTCCATCAGCGCATCACTGTAAAGGGCGATTCGTAAGTGAACTGACTTTAAAAAGAGATGGACGTACGTGTGCCAATCGTAGTACAAGCGAATGGAAACGATGTCGCGATATTTCTGGTTCTGCAGCACTTCCAATGGTACAGGCCCTTCTCCACCGGCGTAGAAGTAGTCGCGGAGGAACTAGCAAACGGAGATGGGAATCGGCCGATATACCCCTATATATGAACGTACCTTCAACCACTTGAAGGCAATATCCACTTCCTTGTCGCTCAATGGCTTCATGTCACTCGAGACATCGGAGAGTGGAGGGATGAGTAAGGCCTCAATCACA
The DNA here is from genome assembly GCA_029747585.1 of Pleurotus djamor. Taxonomy (NCBI): domain Eukaryota; kingdom Fungi; phylum Basidiomycota; class Agaricomycetes; order Agaricales; family Pleurotaceae; genus Pleurotus; species Pleurotus djamor. Next base: position 18,404 of record JAPEVF010000347.1, on the reverse strand, counting down.
GTCAGAACCTCCTTCCATACTCTAGTCATTACCATCTCTTTCGTCGTATCGCTGAGGTAAGTATTGAGAGTTTGAAGGTTGGCGTCGAAGTAGTCGAGGAGGGGAGCTATGGCCTGCTCTATTTCTACGTCCGAGAGGTCTTCAGGACGTATACGAGGCTTCTCCTCGTGCGGTAGAGGTATCTGAACTTCGCTGGCGGTTGCGCCGATAGCTTGTTTGTACAATGAAGTCATGCCGCCTAGAGCCTTGTTGTAGTCCAGCCCAGATGCGCCGGATTTCACAAGGCTCTTCAAGACGGGTCGAGATATGCATTGCTGGATGAATGGTGCCATCTAACATACCCTGAGTCCGCCGATCCAAGGTCAACAAGAGACATGACGCTCACCTTATCAATGAATATTCGGACCATATCGCTTTCGGCCCTCTTCAACGACCGGAAAGCTCTGCCGAAGTAGAACTGGATGTCGTCCTTCTCGCCCTCCATACTTATGCGAACAAGGACGCGTCCTTGCGTGTCCAGCTTGAGCCACATGTCGTGCACAAGGAAGTCGCCAAACCGACGAGGGTCTAAGCAAAGGTAGTCTCGCCCAACCGTATCGTGCTTGCCCACCAATGCACGGTCGCGAACACTCAGCATCAGCCATAGAGGTTTATCGACGGAGAGGTCGAAGGTTTCGTCCCCTACGTAGGTGCAATGTCGGCGTTGATAATGGAATAAATATTGGGTCAAAAACACTTACATCTTGGGTTGAGGGTCTCGTATATGGTCCGCGTCTTAGCCAGTCGATTCCCCGCTTCATCACTCAGCGTGACAAATGTGTCGAGTTTTGCCGAAGGGCTGGTATCCAGAGGTACCAAGTCCTCCGCCATCACGATCTTTACCGTGAACAGGAACGTCGGTCTCTCGACCTTCTCCGGAGTAGGTGGCGCAAGTCTCTGCAACGAATCCGCCATCTTATCCACCTGCATCTGGTTGTACATATTATCCAGCAGCCGGCGCGCTGATTCGACATTGTTTAGCTTAACGCACGATTCGGCCCGGAAGTTAAACGGTTCCACCTTCTTTTCACCAGTTACCGCAAGCTGTCGAGCTCTTTCAAGCCAGGCCGATGATTTCTGGGGCTGTAGATAATCCGTTGGACGAGGAAACATTTCCGTCATGAAGAGCTCCTCGATGCTCCGACAGTACTGTTCGACAGCTTTGGAAACAGTCTACCGCAGAGATGAGTATGTATGAGAAAGCCAACAAGGAGGTACATGCCTTGGCTAGGCTAGTAAAGAATCGGGCTTCTTGATATTCGTCTGACCACTCGAGATCTTGGAGGAACGATATGGGGCTACGTAGAGAATCGAACAGATCTACGATGGACGAACTGTGGCCTTCCGTAGCCTCAGCCTCGAACTATTCTACCAATGAACACGGGATGGCGAACATTTAGTCGGAATTTGCGTACCTTATCAGCGGCGATGGCCTAATCCAAGTTTCAGCCACAGCGACAATTTGAAATAGATAACCAACACTCACAGCTTGTACCCAATGGCCAGTTCTGCTATCAGTAGTCGCTAGCCATTGGCGGACATAGGGTTCAAAGAAAGCGGTGAGATCAAAATCGAGGTTCCCTCTTGAGAAAACAAAAACATTCAGAATTCTACTTCGAAGGGGAGGTAGGGTCCACATACTTGGGAACAAACGCCTGATACATGCCCACCAACGTTTTCGTCCTTCTATAGAGCGCAAATATATCTTGAATGGGAACGTCGGGAGTTGGCCCATTCATTGAGGATTCGAAGAGTCGTCGTTGGGAATTTTGCAGGTCGGTTATGAAATGGGGGATCGAGATCTCGAGCACCAACGAAACAATATCTAGTTGGCTGAGATCTCTTGTCAGCCGGAAATCGGGAATATTCCACATAGAACTCACCCAAGAAGAGGTTCGGGGAATCGCTTATCCAACGCCTTGGCCACTTTTTCCAGCTCATCCGTCATCAAGAGTAGCGGTAGCGCCCTGTTAACTCCTGGCGCAGACTGAAGTTCCTGCATCTTCGTTTCGTAGAACTGGGCGGAGACAAACCGCACCCGCTCCTGAACATCAGCCAATCGCGCCCCAATGTCTACATTGAACCGTTCAAGAAGGCCACTGTCGCGCACGTGTTCTAATATTGAGAGGAATTGCTCGACATCGGCGCGCTTAAGATTCGGTAGAGCCTCCATAGCATGGTACAGCGAGGAGAGGAATACATTGAACAAACTGCCGTAAGTATTGGTCAGGAACTCAGCCTAAGGGGAATATTAGTTAGATAGAGGATGATATGGTACCTACACGCACGTCTTGAACAGGCCAGCTTTCGATGTCAATCTCCTGGATGACCTTAACGATACCTTGGATGGCTTCTGGTATGCATTCTAATGGAACATCGTTGCGCTCGTAGAATTGCTTGACAAGATCGAGGAAGCAAGCTGCACGGTAGGTGTGACCAATGCGCCATCTCAATGCACATTCATTGATGAGGTCGATATGAGAGGCCGAGAGTATTCCAAGCGATACTTCGTCATTATCGTCGACTTCAGGACTCATCATGACTTCCAGGTCGGCGACGAGACAGTATTCCACCAGCCGTCGGTAGTATTTCTTCGGATTTGGGGGAATGTAGGTGAAGTGGTGCCCTAGGGGAACATCATCATCTCCGTCATCGCCACCTCCCATGCCCTCATAAAACGAGCGACGGTTCCCAATCGAAGGGTTGCGGCCAACAGGAGATTCATAAGTAGAGTAGAGAGATCCAGGTCGCATATTGGAAGATGAAGCGTATGATGCAGAGTCTGAGGAGGACTTGGCCAGCTCGGGATTTGTTGCGACCATTTGAACGACCATTTGTTGTAGATGGGTAGTTTCGAGCGACTTCCAGCGTTGCCATGCGGCATCACTTTCGAAGTCCTCGCGCCGGCCTGGAAACGGCAGCCCAGCGTTGATATTTTTCAAACATGTCTGCGGGAATGAGTAATGCGAGCGGAGAGAGAGCATGAATAGGCTTACTTTTAGGTCTGTAACAGCAGCCTAAGGTGAAAGGGATGTGTCACTGAAAGAAAGAAACACAAGTGGATCATTCCGAACCTTTTCTGTGCAAATCTGCTTGAGCTGATCCACCTCTTGCTGGACGGCGTGTTCGGGAAGCTTGAAAAGGGCGGCAACTACCTTCACAAGCGGCATCTCCGAAATCTTCGCGGTGGCTGCGGGCAGTAGCACGAAGTCTCGATCACGGGATGTCGACGAGGAATCGTAACCAGAATCGTGGGATGAATTTGGGGGAGAGAGTTTGGAAGCATATAAGTCGAGGCGCGAAAGAAGTTCGCTCGGTACATGGTTCAGTCCACGAAGACATTCTCGAAGGAGTTTCACGAATTGTGATATCTGGTTGTTGAGTTCTATCTTCCATCCATCGCCAGCCAAAGTAGGTTCTTTCTTGAGAACAACCGTAGCATGTGCCGCATACTTGAGGATGAGTTCTTCCAGGTTACGGCTGTCTTTAAGCGAACGTTTGAAGCTATCCGTCATGAATTGATTCCAAAAGGCTGCCATCGTCCGACGAACAAGTTGATCCGAGTAACTTGGGCAATGTCAATAGTCCCGCATAACGAGTTACCATGATATAACTCACGCAGGTGCCTTCCCCATCGCCACGTCCTGCAGCCTCTGCTCAAGCACTTTTATGAGCTTCTCCGGATACTTGAGATTCTTGGAGCCGTCCCGTATATCTTTGAACATGTCCGATAGAGAGAAGTTTGACAAAGCATCGGATATGCGAGAGTAGTGGAGGCTGTCTCGATCTCGTTCGCGGGTAGCAACAGTCGGTGATTCCGCAGGCTTTGGTTGTATGATATGGCTGAGCAAACTGCACAAAGCGGCGTCAATCGAAGAAACTACTTGAGTAGCCTCGTACGTACGCTACGCGCAAAACATAGCTATTCAGTGAGATGGTCAGCGGCGGCATACATTTGGATCTTCGCAAAATCGACTACGCACTTGAATAATTCATCATCCGTCACACGATGGCTCGACAATCTCTTCTCGTGAGCAACGCTGTTATAGCTACGCCGTGACATGATACGCGATTCAAGCGTTTCCTGGAGCCCTTCGGCGTTCACCAGACCTCGTAAGCGTAAAAAGAGAGAGAAAGAGAAAAGGAAAATGGGCAAGATGGATGCGTTGGATTGATAGAGGAGAAAGGATAGCCTTGCACACCTGATTTGGCCTTGGCAATTGGGCGTGGGAACGGCTACATCATTGATCGCCCTGCTAAGTCACTAAGCCAACGAGATAACTCAATAAACTTCATAACCACTTTCCATCCCAGCAGCTTCGAGCGGAGTCGCGCTCACCTGCTCACCCATTTTGTGTCCGTAAGATGCCCATGATGATTATTCTCAAAGTTAACATGGAATGTAGCCTAACTTCTTAGACTCCCAGGACGGCCTGGATGGCCAAATTTCCCCGCAGCGTGCTTCATATTGCGAACTGCGGAGAGGCAGCTTCGATGACAAGTCTGTCCTCATATTGCCCTACGCGGGAAGTCCCACATTCACCGTGTCATGACACAAGTTGGCACAGCCAAAGCTTGCCGACGCAAAGCGCCTCACTTTCAAACAATGATTCCGCCCTCACGAGTTTCCGGGCGTCGCCGCATCAAGAGACTTGAATTTTGCTGAGGCAGAGAAAGGAATCACGCCCTGAACCACAGAAAAATTGGTCCCTCAAACGTTCACCGGACAAAGCCAAAATTAGCCAAGCCCGCAGATAGCAAATACGATTTCTAAGTCCCCAAACGAGCTCCTCACCGAATCCCCGTTGTCATTTGACGCACAAAGGCTTAATCCATCCTAGCCGTGTTTAAGGAGCTGTGGAATTACACCATCCCAATTAATTTGGAAGGCATTGAAATCAATATATTGTACGGTGCATGGTGCGTAACAATAGCTGTCTTAAAGCTTACGCCGATCACGCCGATCCGAAAGCTGAAATTTCTCCTTCCTTGTAGTGAGACAGATCGGACAACTTGAGGTTGATCTACCTCCTTTGTTCGTTGCTCCTGAATCTGTATGGGTGTCCTGCTCGCATCCACCTCCTTCGAAGGGGCCTGCTGCTTAGCCACCTATGCAGCGCGAGCGTCGCTCGGACTCTCAGTAATACGTACTCCAACTTTGTGGCCAGCGCTCGCTCACGACTCTTCGGATACAAACTTGCTCGGAAATGTGCGTTCGGTATCTATCGTCACTATACGCTCCTTGCCACCAATACCACATGTACCCACGCTCGGTCCGACATCTTTGTGCTGTGAAACCTCTTCAGGTCTCCACTGGGAAACACGCGCCACGCTCTCCTAATGAAATGCAAGACATTGACTCAAAATACTTGTGATCCCTGCTGAACGCTGTCAGTATACGATCTATTGTCCCGCTCGACTGTGACCCTTCCCGGTATAAAATCCTGACTCCTCCCCAGGCTAATCCCAGAGCCTTCAATCCGTCACGGAATGTCTACCCAACTCCTCGATACGCCTGCCAAATACTCGTTCTCTCTTTCTGGTCTCGCTGATCGTACGTGGGGCGCCGTCACCGAAGCCACCTTCCGTGCTGGATGGTCCCCCGCGATCAAGCTCGCTGAGAGCTTTGCCGTTTCGTAAGTCCACCTCGTTCATCACACGTTTGCCACTCTCGTCTGACGGTCTCGGCCCAGGATCTTGCAAAAGATCAAAATAGGAACTCTCAACGTCCAGACTAGTTCTCACAACTATACGTTCGGTGGGACTGGCGAGCTCAGGGGTGAGCTGCGTGTTCTGAACGACGTGTTCTGGGTTCGCCTTTGCACCATGGGAGACCTTGGCTTCTCGGAGGCATATATGTTCGGCGATGTGGAGTGCGACGACCTCATGCCCGTGTTCAAGGTAAGTCTTCTTCTGCTCGCTTTGTATGACCTCATCTCACCCGCGCGTAGATCTTTTTNAGCTAATCGCGAGCATATCTCCAACATAGACTCGCGATTATCTTATCTCTTCTCCCTGCCTCAGAAGTTTACGGCTTGGCGCTTCCTCAACACAATAACGAACTCTATCTCGAACATCTCCGCTCACTATGACATATCCAACGATATGTTCGCCGGTATGTATTGTTGTGGTGCCTTACGTCTTATTACCGCGGTCTCTAATACATTCACAGGGTTCCTTTCCCCCGATATGACTTACAGCTGTGCCATTTTCACAGATCTCGACGCGGATCTGAAAAAGGGTGCCAACGTCCGGAAACTCTCACTGAAGAATGGAACCGACAACAATAAAGAATTTTTGCCGTGGACTTCGACTTTCGATCACGCGCCATTCTCCCTTCCTTCCGGTGAGGACGACCTCTACGACGGCCAAGTCCGTAAACTTCAACATATTATCCGCCGAGCTAGGATCCGCCCAGGCCACCGTGTTCTAGAGATAGGCTCGGGCTGGGGCTCCATGGCTATCCTCATCGCTCAGACCTTGGAAGGTACCACCATCGACACCATCACCCTTTCTGTTCAGCAGCGAGAACTCGCTGTCGCCCGCATCGCCCAAGCCGGTCTGCAGGATAGGATTCGCGTCCATCTCATGGACTACAGGTGCATGCCACCCGAGTGGGAGGGTGCCTTCGATCGTCTTGTCAGCGTTGAGATGGTCGAGGCCGTCGGTGCGGAGTTCCTTCTCAAGTACTGGGGTGTCATCGACTGGGCCTTGAAGCGCGAGGGAGGTGTCGGAGTTATCCAGAGCTCGACCATCCCTGAGGGTCGTAAGTCATCCTCTCNTGCCCTTCCTTTTGACTTCGTCGTCTCATCAACTGCTAGGCTACGAGAAGTACCTCAAGGACATCGACTTCATCAGAAAATGGGTGAGTATCCTCCTATCCGCTTCTCCTGTTCGCTGAGTTTTGCCCGTGTCGTTTTCCTTCTTAGAGTAAGTCCGCGATTACATCTCATCTTTAGAAGTGTGTTCACTGACTTCGCCATCAATTCACAGTCTTTCCAGGAGGTACCCTTCCCACTCCGACGATCCTTCTGAAGACCATGGAACAGGCTTCGAAGGGACGTCTGGTCCCTGAGTCTGTCTCCAACATCGGTCCTCACTTCGCTCGCACTCTGCGCGAGTGGAGAAGGCGCTTCTTGGACACCTTCGAGGATGTCGTCGTGCCATCCTTGAGAAAGGAATATCCCGACGTCATGGACGGCAAGGGCGGAAGGTACCAGGCCGAAGTCTTCAAACGGAAATGGTTGTGTGAGTACCTCTTCACATTGACTTCCACCCCGTGCAGCTCTAACACGCTCTTCCTTGAATCTTAGATTACTTGTGAGTCATTCGCTGTTCGATATTTCCGCCGAGGCTTTTCCATCTGATTGACGTTCCTAGCTACTATTGCGAGGTCGGATTTGCTACCCGCCTCCTTGGAGGTGAGTCTTAAACAGTTTAGTCTCCATTCCTTGATGCTCAGTAAGTTGCTCGACAGATCATATTATCACGTTCACCCGAGAGGGCTGTACGGAGTACGGTTGCGATGTTTACGAGTAAGGGGTACCGCAGACAGCTCAAACCATACTGTCGCGCTTGATTGATGGATAGAATTCGTTCCTGTTTATATGTAACTTTATCACCATGTACAGTATGAAGCTCGGAAGTCTTATGCTATCTCGCCGTTAATCTGTATCCTCGTCAGCCACCTTCGTCGATCAAGCTCCGAGTCAATGATGAATGTGAAGCTACCCAGGCTCAGACAGATCACCGACTGGAGCATTGTTGGAATATCTGGAAGGATAACCGTGCATGTCAAAGGTCGCAATGAGGCAATGCAGGCTGTACAAGACCAGTGAATAAAAGCACACAAATGACGCTATTTGAACCCCAATCTTCCGCTGCACGGAACATACATACTGCATGAATTACATTTGCTGAGCCTCCGAATTATACTCGTTGAAAACACGAAAACTCCACTTCCTACCTCTCCCCCGTCGCTTATATGAAGCGGATGGTAGGCAAGGTAGGAGGAAAAGTGGTGTGTTTTGAGGCGAGTCGGCCGTGTCTTGACGTCGTGCGATCGTTCGGGTCTTGAAGTCGTCCAAGTCGGCTTGCGGGGCCTTCGATCTGTAAACGAGGTCAGAGGAACTCACACAGGAAGCTTGAACACCCCGTCCCATGCCTACAGCGCACAACTTGGTGGTCAGTATCTCGCGAGTAATCACACAGAAATAGATGACTCACCCCCCCCAGAACGCCGTCATGCCCTGGCCTGAAACACACCTCCACTGGTTCTCGACAAAGCTTTACCGACGGAGAATGAGCCCTACCCGTTTTGAGCGTAGGGACACGCCCCGCGGTCCTAGCCCGTGAGCCATTGCGATTTTCGCTATGCACCGCCCGTGTGGCGGACCAGCCGCTTCACACTTCGGGTACATGGGAGGGACCCCCCAGCCTAATCCCCGCAGGGTGAGCCAGAGTCAGTCTAAAGTGCCCAGTCGTCGCGATGCCATTCCCTGTCTACAAAAAGGATGTCAGTAAAGATTAACAACGAGAAGAAAACACGATGACTTACCTCCTCAACTGTGCTCACCTAGAACCCTGTACACCCTCTGAGGGATGATTTGTCCCGGGAAAGCGGACTACACCTCTGCGGTAACAGAGGCACAGTCATATCCCTTAGGACAAGACCATCCCAGCAACGGACCCTAGGCAGAGGAGCCCATCGTCTGTGAAGACGACAGACCCGTACGCTAGGGCTGTCACCTTTTGAATTGTGCATCAGCGCGTAGCATGTGCGAGGTGGCGACGTCTACGACAGGCGCAGACATCGAGCCCAAAGTACAGGAGGGTGAGCACTAAATACCGCAACACACTTACTCGAACCCCCGCAACCCCCACTTCCCATGCAAGTCCCTCTTCCCTGGGGGAAAAAAGTAGTGGGAGAGGTCCGCCTTTTATGTGTTTCTGCGACTGTTGGTTAGTCACATCCGCTCTGGCTGTGTTGACATCGCTGATTGTTGACGTTGACGTTGAGTCAATCGTGGCGCACGACGCGTCGCGTCGATCATGTGTTCGTGACTTCCCCCTGATTCATCTCCTAGGCCTTCCCTTACCTGTTATATGCTAGGTCCTAGAGGTGTGGCAGCGTGATGAATCGGGCATGTTTATGTACATAGATTGGCTAGAAACCTTTCACTCTTATAGTTACTTTGATCATCGTGGTGACCTCTGAGACAGNAGGGGGGAATACAGGCAAGGTACGTACTAGTGAAACTTGTAGTCAATGACGAACAAACGACCTTTCTCATCCGTCTCGACGACCTTTCCGGAGACCTCGTCCAGATAGACAGGTTGGAGACCCCTTGAATGCAATGTCGGCCAGTTACTGGGAGGCACATTGTAGTCTGCTCGTTTCGAGCGACGTAGGCAGCCGGTAAAAGCACGGCATTCATTGGGATAGTTGACGTAATACCGTATAATTATCCGGTAGCGAGTGAAGTTGTAAAAGCAAGGAGGAAGCGCATGAGAGAAAAGGAGTTGGGCGTCCTCTAACCGCTCGGGAAGCGAGACTTGCATCACCCCATAAGTTGTCCCGAACAAGATGTGAAGGACGCCAGCGCGATCAGTGTAGGGAGGTGTGATTGTGTAAGTAAGCTGGGTGTAGGGTAGCTCGAGAGACTGGATGGGAGAGGTGTAAAGCCCCGAGCCGTATTTTGGCAGTGAGCCGTAGCAGCAAGCGGCGTGCTGGTATATATAGACTGCTCGCGAGCCAATAGTGAAGATGCGCCCATCTGGAAGGAGCTTGATCATGCGCTAGGATCAAACAGTCAGATAAATATTTTACGCGTCGGAGTTACCCACCACGACGGTCTTGGGGTAGATCGCTGCCTCGCATAAAGCAAGGCTACTGGATCGCGGCCAATCGATGATGGAGATATACTCAAGCTGATGAATTGAAGCGTCGCCTACAAAAAGGTTGTCCCGGAGATCGATTGTGCTGCATATGTTAAGACCAGTTGCGAGTGATGTCAAAATGGTGGCGGAAAGGACACGTCCATAAACTGTATTGGAGGCGACAACCTTCCAGATTTCGAGGCGGGCGGGGCCATTGACTAACACGAAGATGAATGAAATCAGATATCGAAGTAAAGTAGACTCACGTGTAACTTTGCAAAGTGCAGCTAGGACGAACTCGAGACGGGGAAAAGTGTCCAGTACCTGGATGGACACTTGTAGTTGAACGCATGGTGTAGTGAGCTTTATAAGTTTAATTTTCGGGTGTGTAGGCGCACCAAGGTCGTACGCATAGATGGGTCCACGACCGTACTTGTTAAAAGTCAGCAGCCATTGCCCTCCTTCAATGAGATGGGCGCTGTATTCGTCTATGAGGTAGCCTATTGTCCGTCGCTGGGGCTGTCGATCGAGATCATTCATTAACCAGCCGGCCTCGACGCGAAGCCAGTCCGTCAAGCGTTTTTCTAATTCGGATGTCGGCATCGTTTCGATGTACTTTGCGAACGGGAGGGGATGGTCATATTCAAGGGAAAGCTTCTCGAAGATTCTGAGCCACAGCTGACGCGACCGCGACGCTACATAAATCACTTTGCACGTCTATGAGCATTTAGAATACAAAAAGGAAGATCAAGAAGAACATGGCGCACCCTTCGAGCACGAACAACCTCAGTGCATTCCAGCTCCATCATTATCGAAGCAATAAGCTCCAACGGCAAAGATGCTAGGTTCCGAGGGTGACGCCTTGGGGAGCTCTGCACGAACAATTTATGAGTCGAAGTGAGTATTTCCACCTGTTGAAAATAGATACTGACCTGGCTTCGCTTTGGACGAATCATACTGGTCGTAAATTGGGCGTAAGGGCCTGGGGCGTTCATATGGCTAAGTAATGGAAGGGGCATGCGAGTAGGAGCGAAGTCGGGGGGTTGGAGCTTGGAGTTCGGAATCATTCCGAGCGCCATCTCAACATCTCAACATCACAGGCACAGCCTCACTTCCTCGGAGTTCGCTGAGTTCGATCCCATCAACCGTTCCAGTAACTCCGCGATCCCTAGTAGCTCATCTTCCGCCAACACTTGGCCAACACCTCCAGCAATCTCCTGAAGGGAACCTCCCCACGCCTATGATCCTTCCAAAATTCCATAAACTCGCTTTGAAGGCGTGAAAAGTGACCCAGACCTGAAAGCGAAAATGGTGCGAGCACCTCTTTACATCGACATCCACATCGACATCGTGCATCTCTCAAACTATTTGTATGTATCTGAGATTACTTGTGAGTCACTCCTCGATATCTCCACCGAGGGCTGAGCGCTGAGGCAGCTTGAAGGGTCGCGTAGTCCCTCGATGAGTAACGCTACTCGCACCCACACGTTTTCCTGCCCAAAAGTTTGAGCTCAGTATGACATGGTCCTTATGAGCCATATGATTAGTCGTTAGATGACTCTTCTCCGAGAGAAAACCAAGAGTAAGGGATTCAACGTTTCTGAAAGGGATTCTCCGAGACTCGAGTTAGAAGGGGTATAACCTCACGCAGTGTCCGTGTATCGACAGATCACATCAGGCTCAACAGTAAAAAGGCTGTACAGACCACACCCCCAACCTTGACTTGGTGGTCGCACATATGCTCTTAGTTCTGATAGAAACATCTAGGCTGGTGTCGTCCTAGGTGAGTCACTCAGTCATCCCGGGCGCTTCACACTTATCTCCGCCTTCAGAAAGAGAACAATGGACACTGACAATGGACCCGCCAATTTACCGATGTCCTCGTATCTACTCCAGCAAATCACCCCCGGGGCTTCAGGCTGGGGTCACGTCGTACCCACCCTCAATCCTGTAGTCACAATTCACAAGTTCACTTCCTACTCAACCGAAACGGCTGCCCTATGAATCACAGCTTGAATTGAGACCTTAGTAGCGTCCCAGGTGACTCTTGGGCACACATACACGCACGCGTACGCGGTGGCTCATAGGCTTGATCGCTCGCATCCTTCGCCAACGGCTGGATCCGAGATGCTCTGGTAACCCTAAAACGGGTGGCCCTCAGGCAGAGTCTGACTCGACTCAACGGGACATGTATATTCGAGCCACGCCGCACGATATTTCAACACCCGCAGTTGCATCAGACTATATCGGTCAAATTGAACATCGATACATGAGGCTTCCCCCTCCGCATCGTTCGTTTGGAAATCCTTGGCTGTCCTCAAGCAATTTGTGGAGAGGCGACTCACCAACCTCGAGGCACCGACTCACCAACCACGATCTGGTGGGCCTGTCTTTACCATCCACGCTTGTGCGACTTTCGAACGTGTATTATTGCCGATGCGTCTTTCTATAAATTGACATGGTAAATCCTCACTCACAAACCCCAGCTCCCTCCTTCCCTTGACACTTCCGCAGGATATTCTCCGATCAGACCATGCTCCAGTACCCCGTCCCTTCTTCACAAACTGGCGAGAGCCGGGGCCACAAGCGTGCGCGGTCCATAGGCATGGAGAGCACTGAAGTGATAGAAGGCGTCATCGCGGTCTTCCGAGGGTTTGAGTCTTCGATCACTGCCCAATCCAAATTCGTCGATTCGGTAGAACTTCAGCAATTCCTCTTTCAAGCACAGTTCCTTAGGAACGCTTTGGAAAGTCTACTCAAAGAGCGTGAAAAGGCTAAAAACCAGTATGAAGTCAAAGTGAGTGTTACGGTGTCATCCTCTTATTTTATCGGCCTTGCTCATAGCGTACTTTATGCAGTCCATCCCGTTTTCATCTGTCGACGAGAGCAACCTCAAGGAGATGGGTCTTGAGGACATAGCCGTTCTGACTGAAACGGCATTCCATGAATTCATATTATCTCTTCAGCTGGGTGTCATCACGGACGAGAAAGCCGTCGAAGGAGTTATCACTTTCCTAAGCGAACAACTCTTCAAGGTTCAGAATCTCATTGCCAACAAAGTGAGCTATTATCAGAGCAAGTCCTTCGCGACCCAATCCTGATTTGATTTGACCGCAGAACGAAGCTGCCGCCAGAATGTCCATAAATCCATTTTTGATGGAGATTGCTGGTTTCTTGGTTCGTAACGGCCCCTCAGGAGTAGATCGCTCTTCGGTCGCGGGTTGGACGGAGCTCGGTATCGCCGACCAAAAGCGTCCCGTCAAAGTCAGGCATGGTCGATTCATGACAATCCTCACGGGGATCGTCGATTACGCCCTTGGCTATGGTTTAAAACCTGTTGATCCAGGTAAATCGGAGTCTTTTATCTTTATTCATGACGTTGATGACGCTGATCTGTGACATAGATTTGGCCCAGACTATCGCTATGTTGGAAAAGACCTCTTCTGGCCGAGATACATTCATTCTGATAGAAGCCAAGGCTATCGAAGCAAGGTTGTGGGATTGCTTGCGGCAAGTGATCGCCCAAAGCCTCGCACTGACCAACCGTCAAGTAACTGTTGCTGGTGCCCGGTACGTCCGTTGTGCTTCCCACCTTAACCTCCACCTGATGGCGTGCTTGCAAGGACGCCCTTTGCATCGTTTGCGCTTTCTGATGGCTCACAATGGATATTTGGGGTGATCAAGGTCAATCCTGACACAAATATGGAAAGGAAAGACGCGACTGAGATTTGCGTGAAGAGTATCGAGTGTCGATGTTCGCCTATGTTGACCATGACGGGCCCAGCGGATGCTGACAAACAAACGGAGATCTTCAAGACTCTGCTGACTTGGGTAAGTCTTTAGTCAATCGCACTATCAATAGATGGTGGATGGAAAGATTGACATTTTCGCAGGTAAAGATCCCAAGCGAGGTTTTATGGCAGCGGATAAAAGATTCACAAGTCGGGGGCTACGTTGTAGAAGGAGAATATCAAGCCAAGTTAGGTACAGACGCGTAAACCAGCCATTTTGTAATCTATTACGTTCAAAAGGTTCTTATCGTCAACTTCAATGAGCCTCCCAGAAATATCGTCCAGATAGCAAGGTTTGACAGCTTTCGTTATAGGAGTTAAGGTTGACCAATCCGCGGGAGGTATGTTAAATTGTACCCGATTCAATGGATGCAGGCAGGCTGTCAAAGCATTCCATTGAGTCAGCGAGGAGGAATAGCGAGTAAGGGTGCGGTAGCGTCCAAATTTGGCCTGATAAGGAGGAAGCGGAAGTGATAGGAACACCTGTGCGTCGCCCAAATGCTCAGGGATTGATATTTGCATCAATCCATCCATTGTACCGAAGAGGATGCGAATGGTACCGGTGTAATCGGTGTAGGGTGGTGTAACGATCTGAGTTAGCACAGTGTAAGGGAGCACAAGAGACCGGATGGGAGATGTGAGCACGCCCCAGCTAACTTCTGGCAAGGGATCGTGAGAGCAAGGACTGTGTTCATATATACAGACCCCTCCCCAGCCGATGGTAGCAACGCGATGGTTAGGCAGGAGCTTGATAATGCCCTGGTGGTTCTCATGGTCATTGAAGACATTCAGCCGAAAGGAGCAACTCACCACAGAGCCAGGCTTAGGATAGATTGCTGCCTCGCATAAGCCAAGGCTACTAGATTGCGACCAGTCGATTATGGAGATACGATAAAGGTCGTGAGTTATGACCTGTCCCGCAAAAAGGCCATCTCGGAGGTCTGTACGACCCCATATGTCGAACCGAGTAATGAATGATGTCAAAAGCGTGGCAGAAAGACGTTGACCGTGATCTGTCTCGAAGGAGACAACCTTCCAAACTTCAAGGCGGGCGGGTCCGCGTACTAAGGTCTCGATGAATAGAAGTCAATGACAGTAGCGAAGGTAGCGCACCTGTAATGTCGCATAGTAAAGCAAGGACAAATTCGAGGCGGGGAAAGGTGTCCAAAACTTGGATGGACAACTGCACCTGAGTGCACGGCGAAGTAAATTCCAAGAGCTTAGTTTTCGGGTGCGACGGTGCATCAAGGTCGTACGCATAAATGGGCCCGCCACCGTATTCGCTAAATGTAAGTAGCCACTTCCCTCCTTCGACCAGATGTGCACGGTCTTCAGTGAAATGACTAATAGTGCGTCGGAGGGGTTGTCGGTCTTTTGATAGCCAACCAATGTCCACGCGAAG
The DNA here is from genome assembly GCA_029747585.1 of Pleurotus djamor. Classification (NCBI taxonomy): domain Eukaryota; kingdom Fungi; phylum Basidiomycota; class Agaricomycetes; order Agaricales; family Pleurotaceae; genus Pleurotus; species Pleurotus djamor. Next base: position 3,293 of record JAPEVF010000347.1, on the reverse strand, counting down.
CCAGTCCGTCAATCTCTGCTCTAATTCGGACGTTGGCATGATATCGATGTACTTCGCAAACGGAAGGGGGTGGTCGTATTCAAGGGAGAGTTTCTCGTGGATTCTGAGCCACAGCTGACGTGACTGCGACGCGGCATGAATCAATCGACACGTCTGGAAGTCGCTTAAAACCAGAAAAAGCTGTGAGCAATTCACGAACAACGCACCCTTCGGACACGAGCAACTTCAATACAGTCCAACTCCATCATTATCAAAGTTACCACCTCCAATGGCAAACGAGTTATGTTTTGAGGAAGCCGAGGGGAGTTTTGTCGTCGCGTAACTAATGGGTCGACGTAAGTAATATCCAACAATTGAATCCAAGGAATACCGACGCGACTTGGCTTTGAGCAAATTATACTGCTTGTAGGAGCATAGGGAGACCATGGCGGTTAGCGAGAGAACAAGTAGAGAAGGCCAGAGGCTGAACTTGATCTTGGGTTGACCAAGCTGAGTCGGAGTCAACATTAGTGAAAATTCAACATCGTAACATTTGCTCACAACTCACCGAGCGCCAATTTATAGCACCCTGTTGAATTCACCTCCATGAACTTCGTTTTCTACAAATTCTGAAATGCTTTAAATTTCAAACATGTCAAGTCATGTATACCGCGTCATAGTCGCGTCAATTATGGCTCAAGATCTACGACAAACTCGAATTTTAATGAAGTCCTTATCTAGGAGGGTCGTGGAAGACATGGAGGGACTCGGTCAAATCATTATCACGGACTACGGAAGTTGAGCAATATTGCGATTGTTGACTTGAATCCCAAGCCGGCACAGCTACGATCAGATCTTATAATCTGTGATAGTCAAGCGATTGGAAGAATCAACTTCTACAATCCTCCCCGATGTTTCGTCCATGAGTAGATAATGAGGCACACTCTCACATCGAAAATTCAACGCCGACCAAATATCCGAAGGTACATTGAATTTCATAGCGTCGATGCGGCCAATGCTTGCCGTCAAAGCACTCCACTCAACGCCAGGGAGCGTAAACCGTGCCATTAATCGATAGCAGCCGAGTAAGGAATGCCGAGCTGCAAAAGGCAGAACTACTGAAAGGGTTGGTTGGGAGTCCCCTGTGATGGGGATAGATGCACGCATTATACCATCAAAAGTGGCGAAAAGGATACAGACGTTATTCGCGTGGTCGAGGTAGGACGGGGCGATGACATGCATCAGCCTCGCATAAGGCATAGCGAGAGTGTAAATGGGAGCCGTCGGTGTCGAAGCAGGAAGTTCCAAAGGGTCGAAGGAGCAGGGCTCATATTCATACACCTTGACCGCCACATATCCTATGGTAGCGACGCGTCTCCGCGGTAGAAGCTTGAGGATCTCTGGAGCCTGTGATGTGGTGTCAGAAATCGGACTTTGTTTTGCGTTATTGGTATCTTCACCGCAGAATCGACAGAAATTCCTGCTTGACAAAGATGAGGACTCCGAGATTGCGACCAATCAAGTATTGAGATAGAGTAGGGGTCCCTTCGTACTATTCCGGCAAAGAGGCCGTCTCGAAAGTCTGAACCGCCATAGGTCTGATACTCAGTGTAGAAGGATTCTGTCAGTGTTGCCGAGAGTCCTGTTTCGGACTCGACAACTCTCCAAACCTCGAGACAAACCTGATCTCGGGCTGCTGGACTGACCGGATTGGGACCTGGGCCAATCAGAGTAGTCATGAGGTAAAAGGTAAAGAGCACATACATTCGCACAGCAAGGCAAGGTCGAACTCAAGACGAGGGAAAGTGTCGGTTACACAAACAATCATGTTCAATCGCTGGCAGAGAGGCATTGTGTCCAAGAGGGGGGTCCCCGGATCCCCAGGGGAATCAAGGTCATATGCATAAACATACTCTGCAATAGAGCGTGAGTCGTACGCTATCAGCCAACGTCCCCCTTCTATGATCTGACAATCATATGGCATTCTTTGGCCATAGGTTCGACGTCGTGGTGGCCGTTCGGTGTACAGCCATCCAGTCTCAACGCGGAGCCAGTCCGTCACTTTCGTCTCCAAATCGGACGCAGACATCAAGTTGATGTATTTCGCGAATGGAAGGGGGTGGTCGTAGTCGGACGCGAGTTTCTCGTAGATCCCTAGCCATAGCTGAAGCGATCGCGAGGCCTCGTTGATGATTCGACAAGTCTAATCATGAGAGAATGAACATGGCAGAAGTTGAGATCAAAATCAAAAGCTTGTACTTAGAGATCGCGACTTACCCTTCGTATCCGTGCGATGTCCATCCAATCCAGATTCGCCATTATCATGGCTACAACTTCAGAGGGCAATAGATCGAGCATTGCGCCCAATGTGGAGTCAAAACAAGCAAGGTCGAACGCTCAAGCGCTCGACGACAAGTTGACAACACCTGAACCAGTTTGCGCAGAGGTCGAAGAGAAAGTTGACAGCAAAAATGACCACCGCAGGACTCGAACCTGCAACCTTTTGGTGCCGTCAGCAATCGAAGCCAAACGCGCTACCATTGCGCCAGGAAGCCATGGTTGAATCTCTGAGCAAGAAACCTGTCAATATGCAGCAAAGATGTTCGACGATAAGAAACCCAAACCAGGAGAGCATCTCCTCCTTCTCGTCTCCACCATGGACGTGGATTCTCCTTGGGAGGACAACCCAACCCTAGAACCTCACGGCGATGCTGAATGGTCAAAGCTATCTTCGGATTTTACAAATGTCAGTAACTACAGTCCAGAATCGAAAACGTACCTATTCCCTCGGGTAGGTTGGATATAGAGAAGGCATAACTGCAGGGAAAGAGGCTGCTCTTCAAGAAGGTTTCGATGATGGCTTTGCAAACGTTGGTGTCCCGCTGGGTCGCGAATTGGGATTGCTGCGAGGCCTTGCTTCTGCGTTGCTATCATTCGTCTCCGATTCGGCAGACAACGCTGAACAAGGTGAGTATATATACAAGGAAATCCAGCTTCTTTGGTGTATGTTTGACACTCTGATTTAGATCGTTCCACTGCCCTGATCTCTGCGAAGGAGATCGTCTCAGGCTTGGGCCAAGTTCGGTTCGCAGATATCGTTCCTCGAGATCTAGAAGCTGAGCAACATGCACGGGAGCACCTCGATGCTGAGGGTGAAGCACTGGACACCAACGAGGAACTGCAAGAAAAGAGGGATATGGAAGGGTTGGAAGATCTTTTGGCTGGAATGTCCGCGTCGGGTGATCCGCTCAAAGCAACTGCCCCACGGCGGCCCACGATGGATGATGTCAGGGAATTGAAGGACAAACTTCAAA